>CAHIKZ030002066.1:325000-336888 GCA_903632075.3 Acanthosepion pharaonis | reverse complement strand
CAATGCACAACAATCGATGCGATAACCCAATTTGTAAAAGCAGCAGCAGCGGCGGCAGTACAACAACGACAAGGAAAGTATGTATAGGAAGGGGGGGGGGGTAATGTACATGCTTTGATTAATAATAGTCTTCTCTTCTTTTTTAGACCTACGGTTACCCATACACTGTATTCATCTACTACACTCCGACCCGCCTTACACACAAGTCTAGAAAATATTTTAAAATAAATAAATAAATGAGATAAATCAATAACAGCATTGTGATAAGCGAAAATATTGATTCAAGCTCACAGACACTGAGTCTATATAACATTGACTATCTGTAAGTGTAAATGTGTACAAGAGACGGGAGGGCGGGTGTTGGCGGTTCCCTTCTTTTTATTGCTCCAGCCGAAGATCTGTAACACTGACGGAACATTTAAATCATTACAACAACTCCTCATCATTCCCTTCCCTTCTGTTGTATAAGGTTTTGGCCTGCCGCATCCCCAAATGCCAAACGGTAAATCTATCAATCGATAATGCTCCATGCAATTAGATCCAGAGAATTCTTAAAAGCCCAGTATGTGTGAAATATTTTTCATAAAAGTTAAATATCGGCCAGCTAATGTGTGTGGGTGAGTGCAAAATAAAGTGTGGAGTAAAAACACTAACGGAGAACACACATAACCACAGTATGTCGTAGGAAGTTCTCATTCATCAATGAACAATTTCAGATCATATATTCTTTTATAGCTATTGTGTAGTCATTTTTTCCTCTGCACTTCCGACCTACAACCCACCAGCAGTGTAACAATGGCAAATCAATATAATAATTTGAACTAGGGCTGAAAGTAACTGAACAGAAAAGAGAGTGAAAGAGATACAAGGTGCTTGAAGTGTGGGGAATAAGGAACGAGTGCCTGTGTGGACAGAAGACGGGGAGGGGGTTAATAAAGAGAAGAAAAAGAATCAATGATTTATAAATATCCATTTCTGTTGTCTGTATGAAAGACAAATGGAAAAAGGCAAAAGAAAAATTCAAATGATAGTTTCTTAATAAACATCGCAGCAGCATGCCCAACTTATGTACATAAATGTATGCAAATCAGACACAGCTGAATAGAAAGTGTCTCGTTCAGCTGTCCATAACACAGCCATGTGACAATCGTGCAAAGAAAGAGAGAAAGAGTTGAGACGCAAAAATGATGGAGGTAGGGGTAGAAGAGTACAATAAAGAACAGAAAGAGAAAGAAAGGGAAGAGAAGACTGAAGAGAAAAGAAAAATGTGAATGATGAGAGATTGATTCTCTCCCTATTACTAACACGGAAAAGAAATCTCTGTTAATTCATTTTTGTTAATTTATCAACAAATTTAAACGGGTAAAGCTTTTTTTTGTAAAAAAAAGAAAAAGAAAAAAAAAAGGCGCTAGCGGCTAACCCGTAGCTATTTTCGTTAGTAAAGCGACAAAAATATGATAAATAGAGAAATAAAAAAAATGTTTCATTATTCTTTGTCATTGAATAATGAGAATCAGTCCAAGTTGGTAACAGATTCAAAATCCTTCCAGACAAATAAAAATACTTTTAGTTTATTTATTGCAGCATCTTAACTTAAATGTGTGTAAAAATGAAAATATTTGCTTAAGTTTCTTATAAAAATCAAGAATTAAACTGTAACGCACACACAAACAAGTGAATCATTTATAAAAAATTTGTTTGATCATAATTAATTTATATAGTTCAACAGTATTACGAAAAAATATTTTTAAAAAGAAAAGAAAAGCATATTTATGCAGATGCGTTAGGTAACTAATCAAACACTAAAAAGTTTTGCTTTTTTTTCATCCATAATTGGAAAGTGGAGTAAAATATTTCTTCGATGTTAGACTGAAGTTTTTAAAAAAGCTGTACAAATAAAAACAAAACTACGAATAACTGGGGAGAATAATTGAAAATAAAAGAATTAGTGATGATTCATCCAAGCATTTGTTAGATTTTTCTCGACAGTGTTGTTTAATGCACAAGAAGAGACAGAGGAGAAAGAAGAGGGATTGATGATGATATTGAAATAAAATGAACAGCGAAGAAGAATAGCGATCCCATCACTAAGGAGGCAGAATAAAAGAAAATTCGATAATTATCAAATAAATATTTACAACAAAATAGTAAAGTTTAATGACAGTAATCAACACTAACTAATTACCTTGTCTTTGGCATTCTTACTGTAATTTTTTTTTCTTTTAAATAAAGTTTCTTTTTTGTTTGTGTTGTGTAGTAGTTTGAAAACAATACAAAATTTTAAAACAGTTGTCTGATTGTACGCATTAACCTAACCAATCTGATTTCATTTGTCTGGAGAAAATCCGCTTAAAAATGTTTTACTTTTCCCCCCCAAATGTTTAAAACATTCGTTTGATATCTGCGAGAAAATAGGAGAAACACGTGGCCTAACGGCATACAAGATCAAATCATAACAACAGTAGTGTCCGCTATTACGTTTGAGAATTTTACAAATACATATGTTGACCAATAAGGGAAAATATCAAAAAGTGAAAATTTTGAATCTTGTTCAATATCCGTATCGAAATTTTACGAAGAGTCTGCGGTTTCTTTTTCTTTTTTTTTTTTTATCTTTATTGTATGCACTGTCCAATTCATCAGTTTTAGCTGCAGCAGCCCCCATCTGTTTGTTCATGTGAATAATAAGGAAAGAAAAATGAAGAAAGTAAAAACGATGCTGCGGCCTTAAAAACGAAAAAGAAAACAACAAAAAACAACACCCCCCAAAACAATTGTTTTACTTTCGCTGCAAAAAAATAAAAACATAAAATAAAAATGACAAATTAAAGATAAAAAAAATCTATATGTCCTTCGATATTTATTAAATTTAAATACAATAAAAAATCTTCTTGTTCGATTTTTAAAACTTTTTATTGCATGTATCTCATTCCCGCCTTACGATATATTTTATTAGTTAGTTGTAAATGTAGTATTATCATTTAACAGAAGATGGGGATAAAAAGAAATAAAAAAATGTTTAAAAAAAAAAATTAAAAATAAAGAAAAGTCGAAACGGCGTAGTTATAACAGAAAAATCTACAGTAAAAGAGTTAGTTGGATTTATAAAAATTACTAAGATCTGAAAGTCTAATATCAGGTTTTAGTAAACGAAACCAACACCAACAAGGGAGAGACAGCGCAAAAAGCATCATCATAAGAACAAGAGAGGCACCGCAAACAACACTTGAAAAACTTTGAAAAGTTAGCCGACTAAACTTTGCAAAGTTTCTATAAGAGTAAATCTAGGTGTTATAGAAGAGCGGTTGGATGTAGGCGATTGGTATTATGTGTATCTCCATTCTGCGGCTGCATCTCAAACAAAGGCCTGTGATCCACGATCGCCATATTGATTATTACTGATATTTTATCAATAGCATCACAACGAACCAACGCATTACATACGGCTGCTCTTCTCACCCATAGTACCGAAACGACTCAACACTTTGGGCCGATCGTCTTCATCTCTGACCACCCCATGCCGACATCAAAATTAAAATGCAACATTACCTGCAGATCTTGCAAATCAAAGTTTTTCCAATACTGACACATCGACTGCACATTCGCAGCCATCTTGAACGGGATTATAGGCTCAATCGATTGATCACATGACTGGCTGCGATCGAATATACTCTCAAACTCTTTACAACAGCTAAACATTAAAATATTAAAAGATAACCAATGCTAATTAATTATTTTCCACCAAAATGCCACTTCTTTTATGTATATTGTCCATTTGTGTAGCGTTTGGGGTGCTTCTGGCAGGTAAAATGTAGCGTAAATAGCATATTTACACTAGTGTCAAATCTTATTAGAGAGTAGATTGTCAATATGGCGAATAGCAGCAGCTGTCGTGACTGGCGCTATAGTTTGAATTCGCACCCATTTTGTAAGAAGTTACGCGAAGTGAATACTCAAGAGAAAATTAAATTATCGCAGAATGTATCGAAGGGACTGATAGCATTTCGTGATGGCAGTCTATTTGTATGGGACATACAATCTTCTCATCTTGTTCATCTGAACTTGCTTCTGGCATCTAGTAATGGCGGGCCAAAAGATGACGACACTGATCGGACCGGCCAATTTCAGGTACAATCTTAATGATTTCCTTGTTAATTGTTTCCATTTTTACAAAACATTAATGTGCACTGTCGTCTTTTCAATCGATTTCGATGTTTCCTATTGATTGTGTTTGTGTTGTTTCTCTTCAGTACGTTTACAAATAACCTCTCCACGTTGTCTCAGGATTTTTTTTAACTTGTTGGTTAAAAAGAAAAATTATGGTACAATTTAATTTAAGCTCTAATGCATCTGAGTTTTAGGGTATTTTTTTACTCAATTTTAGTTCCTTGTGAAAATGTTTACTTGCATTTTTCCAGTAGGAAATTTAGGTATCCAGGAATAGTGGGCGGTTAAATTCGTTAGTTCCATGCCACCTTTTAACAACTGGCTTCCATGTTGCTTGTGGCTACACTCCACCGTTGCCATGTGCTCGACCTCATGTTTGTAAACAATAAACATCGATGCTTTGCTCATCTACTACAACTACAGCCCGTTATTCAATATTATCTTTTTTTTATTAATTAACTCTACTGTATTTGTATATATTTCGTGCTTGGGGATTTTCATTTTGAAATGAACCAAGATTTATCATTTTCTCTAGGAAATAAATAGGAGATTGATTATTTTTCGACTTGGCTTTTGCTTTATTTATTGACAATAGTAAACACTTTTTTTCTTATTACTAGTTTTGCTTTTGCATTAACTTTGCGTTTAACCGTTTCTGATTTTAATGCCTTTTAAAAAAATTTTCAGGTATAGTTTTCAATTTCATTCTTTCCGAATTTAGGCTCTCACCACTTTTTTTTTTTTTTTTAAATTTCATTGTAATTGATAAAAAATTTAACAACTGTTTCCTGATTTAGTTTGGTGATTAAATTGAACAAATTGCCGTTTTTGTTCGAATTTTTCGGAACTTCCGTGAAACAAATAAAAAAAAGTGACTCTTTAGTCTTTAATAAAGAAAAATTGTTCAAATTCTATAGCTTGAAATTTTACTTAACCATCTTGATTAACGTAATGATTACCTTTTTCTTTTTTGTAACATTTAGATTTACTTTTTTCAATATTCCATCAAAAATGTGCTTTTATGGGCACGTGCTGAAAAAGTTTAGTCATGTGACCGGTGTTTATTTGCGGTGTATCTCACACTTAGTCGCTGTCTGTATCTTTTCAAACTTGTTTCTTTATAATCAGTTTAATTTGATATTGTCTCATTTTTTTGTATTATTGCAGTTTTAAAAAAATACAAAAACGCGTTTAATTCTGTATATTATGTTTCTCCAGGGGAAAATAAAGGGAAAGGGGAATAACCCTCAGTAACTAAGAAATTGTGTGTCGTGGCGGACACCATGTGTCTGCAATGTTTTTATTTACACTACAGTACACTTTTTAGTTGTTTTTTACACTTATATACGGATTTGCACTGTTGTGTAAATTGTTTCAACCCCGTTCCTTGTTTTCGATGTTGTTTATATAATAAAGAGGGTAAAGTGTCTAAAATCTACGAGCACTGGTTTTGGAAAATTAAAATAATTTCTTTTATCCTTTAATTTTCTTAACGATTTTTTTCCTTAAAGTTTTTAAAACTAAAAATTTATTTTTTATGGTTCAGAAATTTATTTTGTTACATTTCATTTGATTACATAAATAATTCACCCGTTTTAAAAATCTAGGTACCTCAAAAAATCGCTAAAATAGAGCATCCGTAGCATGATGAAATGGTTAAAAAATCTATTTTTCTTCCTTTGTCACCGGGTGGGCCAAAGATTTCTATGAGAAATTTACCGTGTTTTTTTTTTTTTTTTTTCCCCGGTAAAACCACATTTTGGAAATTCTTGCAAGAAAAAAAAATCTTATGATTTTAATGAAATTTTTTAGGACTTATTCACAAATGAATGAATTTTTTACATTTGTTAGCTTTAGCACCACTTAATTTTATTTTTATGAAACTTCGAGAAATTCGAATTTCGCCCTCTTCAGTTAAACGCGGGACTCCGGAGAATTTTTGTTTTCGTCCAACAGAAACACTGAATTTACCGAAAATTTGCTTAGAATTATAATAAAAAATGCAATAAAACTGTCATTATTTAATTAGAAAAGCTGTAGTGTAATTGCTTTTATAAATAAGATATTTAAGGGCACTACAGTCTTCTTAAAAACTTCTTTTTTATGGATAATTTATTAAATTTTAAATCTTTTAAAATTCTGTATTTATTTCACCCTTTTAGATACTATTAAGTAAAAATTGTATTTACTAATCAAAAATGGAAAAGCTTAGTACAAATCATCAAATTCCAATATTTTAAAAAGATTTTTGAATTTTTTGGTATGTGTAAATGTGCTGATTTTTGTAAGATATGGACGCTCATGCACAACATGATCAAAAAATCAGAGCAATGACTATAGTAAATTTTATGCAATAAAGTATCTAAAATTCAATAAAACATTAAATTACAGAGAATATTTTCATAAAATTTCTAGGATTGACTATTTAAAAATTATATATAAAAGGCGTTCATGTTCAGTTCTGTTCAATTATTTTTAATGAAATATGACTCGTGACACTCATGTGGCTCTAAAATTGAATCCTTTAAAAATATAACAAAACCAAATGTATTCTGTTTGTCCACTTAAGATTTGGCTATCTGCTATATTCACTTCAAATTCTGCCATCCTATTGGAATATTAAGTACTTGTTAAAGATTTTTGATTTTGTGATTAGTAGTAGGCATCTGCCAGATTAAGAAAACTATGCAATCTACTCTACTGGGATTGCTAGCTAATCTTGATTTCAGATGACTGCTCAGTCACATTTGTGTTTATTCACCACCTACAGAGCCACCTTGTGATTTATTCTGCAACTATTCTCCCAGAAAATGTAACTTCAGTTGCAGTTTCTGGGAGAAAGTGCACAATCTGGTACGATTTGTAATTGAATAAATTCAGTGCACACCAACTACAATAACTTGTGACTTTGTGTTAATACAACTATTGACAACATCCAAACAGTTTCACTCACAACACTTTGGTAAACCCATGGTATGATTTCCAGACACTTCCCCAATGGTACTGCATGCTAGGATTGTTTGCACAGGTTGATATTCTCTAGAAGTCAAATCCTTGAAAAATTTTGTAATTAACATTGAAATAAGTGGAAAGGAATGAGTTGAGATGAAAAAAATTTAGCAATGTTCTGGTTTTAATATTATTGTAGAGATCTAATAATATATAATTCTTAAAAAGGTGAAATCCAATTAATTTCTAATTTTTTAGTTCGTGATATGGCTTTTTTCATTTTTTCTTTTTGTTTCAATGTTTTGAGAATGGAATAAATTCCAATGTACAGTTAAACTTTACAAATGATTACAATAATTACTGGTTTAAATTTAGAACAGCAGAGAATAGTTTTTTTCTTGTTTTTCAACATGCCGTTTTTGATTATTTCACTCACTTTTTATCATGGATATATCTTCTTTTTTAACTATTCTTTCAAGTAGAACTTTCCTTTTTTTAAGTTAAAATATCTTGCTTTAAAGTCATAAAGCTTTAAAAAAGATAAGTGCAACATATTCTCTCTCTCTCTCTCTTTGAACAGATTTGCTTCTGATTCTTTTTGCTAATTTGTCTGGTAATCACTTCCCAATGTTTATCATTGACTATTTTCTTTTATTTTCTTTTTTTTATTTTTCTTTACTCTCACTTTTCTCATTACTCAGGTCATACTAACCATTGACAATAACTTTAAATGTACTCAACTAAAAAGTGTAATTTTCATGTTCTCAAATACACAAAATGTTTTTTTTTTTTTCTTATCTTTTTTATAGACTTTACTCCAAAACTTTATTAATGTACACATTTATGACATAATACTATTGTTATTTTGTTGTTGTAGTCTTAGTACCTTTTATTACAGATGTTATAACAGATAAAAGTATTGAGATTCTGGCAATTTCAAACATTATTTTAAACTGGGGCCCAAAATCTGTTGGTACTGTGCATATACTTTTGAAAAAAAATTAAATAATTACTGCTCAAAACTGACTTAGACATTTTAAGATTGGTAAATTGTCCTTTGAAATAAAGCTCAAAAATAGATAGCCATCAATTAGTTGCCAGTCATTAAGCTTTAAAAAAACACAAGGTAGAAAAGAACCTAACCTCCAGAACTTGGAGCATCAAAAGATACCATATGTAAAGTATCATATAAACTTCAAACAATATGAAATGTCTATTAAAAATATAAATACTTTTGATACAGCCTAATAATAATTCTTTCACTTAGCATTCATTCTTCTTCCTCTGTGGAACTCCATGATTACAGCATTGAACAAGGTACATAAATCCTTCCACACTTCCTCTGATCAAGCTTTAAACACTAATTTTTATTTTTTTATGTTGCTAATGTCAAACAATGCCAAAAACGTTCCCTTTTCTACACATTGTCAAATATGCTGCTTTTGAGGATAGCAAAGATAGTGTTTGAGATAGCTGTTAACTAACTACATCCATTCTTGTGATTACATTTATTGACAAATTTTAAATGCCTTTGGGAAATTGGTCATTGTCGCATGCCAAAAAGAACCGAAGGGATTTAGTCCAGCAGATGGTTAGACATTTTTCTATTGAACATGGTGATTTTAAAGTTAACCATCCCCAGAGACACTTAGTTAGTCATTAGCTGTCTGAGGTTTCCCTCTTTTGTTTGAATTAATTGACAATGTATGAATCAACTGTACTTGATCACCCATTGTGTCATACTCAACTCCAGTCATGTCGCTTTTGCTTACATTAAAGTCAACATGGTGCTAGGTGCTGAAAAGTTATTGGCCTGATCCACTTCATTAAATCTAACTACTCATCAAAATTTATTATGGAGAACTTTTCAACACTCTCTTGTACATTTAGTATCTTTAGGTTTGAAAAATTTTAACTCTTAGTAAGTTAAAAGAAATATGGCACAATATACTGCAGAGAAATTTTCTTTTGTCTTTTTTGTTTATATTGTTAATCCATCAATGCCTGTTAGTCTTTCAATGTGGAAAGGAACTGTTAGCTTATTGAGATTCACATATCTATTAATTGTGTTGACTAAATAACTAACAATTCAAACTAGAGATTCTTCAAACTGAATATTTTCAATTTTTTTATTAATTCAGTCATTTTTTACTTATTGTTAAATATTATTTTGCATTTCTTGATTCATCACTTATCATTTTTAGTGTCGTTCAAGTTTCTATATTGTAATTAGGAAAGCTAATTATTTTAACAATTCAATTTCAATTGGAAAACATTTGTTATAGAACTGAAATCAAATGTATCAATAAAAATTTTTTAACTAACAAATTAATTATTCAGGTTTGAAAAATGCAAAAGCAGTCAAAAACTGCTTGAGTTTGTGAGAAAAAGATTTCTCCAAACAAATCAACATGAAAAAAAAATGTTTGGAACACCACAAATTTCCAGCTAAGAGTTTAGAATATGATAGTCTTATAATCTAATTATACATTTTGAAAGAAATAATTATTTTCAAACTTTGATAGCATTTATTTGGCTTTATACAATAGCAAGTAAATTTATTGAATAAAAGTAAATAGACAAGAATTATTGAAATGCTTATTTTAACAGTAGCAGATATAGTCTGATAAACTCTCCAAAAGTATCCTGAATTACGGCTTCCAAATAAAGTAATCAAGTTTATTATGACTTTTACTGTCATCAATAGCTTTCTATGTGATAATTTTTTTCAGATCTAAATCTAATCAAGAAAATAATGTTATAAATATGAAAAATGAGCTGTTTACATGCCATTGTAATATTATATAAATACTATCTTTTTTTTTATGATTGAAGGATAATATTTGTTATTTACTAAGTTATAGTGCAAAACCAATTGGCAGTTGGAAGATTGTATTAAGCTAACCTTCCAGATAACCTTCCTGTTTTAATAATTTGGGATCAAACTGACCTTTGATACAAGTCCACCTGAAATGTAATATTTTTCAATTTTTTTTTATAGCTAATAGTTATGAAACCTTAAGACCTGAGGTTAACACTTTAAATGTCAGCAACATTAAATAATTTATTTTAATATTTTTAATATTAAAGGTAAACACAAGAACATTATAACTTGGAATTTGGTTAAGTTTTAAATGATCTATTGGGCTGGTGTAAAAATTGCAGTTTTTAATCATTAAAGCAGAATATTTTAGTTTAGAATAAAAGTTATTGACCAAAATAAGTACCATTGGAATATATGCAATATGATCAACAATAAACAAGTTTCTAGTAACATAAAATTTTGGAATTTTGTAACTGATGAATTCTTTAAAGGCATTTTGAGTTGCTTGGTTATTGATGACCCTCTCTTGCAGGAAATTGTTAAGATACTTGAAGAAGTTCTTGTAAGTTTGCTGAAGTATTTTCATAGCCTAGTTCATTCAATTTCAGCAAGAAATGTGGTTGGGTTTTGTCATTGGTTCTTTTTGATTGACCCACCTTAGATATCAGTAATGCAGTTCTTGGTGCATTTTGTTGATTTTCTAGCAATATTTCCCTGCTGCGTTGGTTACTTTAGTGTTCAAGATTTAATGATAAAAAGACCACCAGGCAAAACATAACCTTCTTTTGATACAGCTTTGGTTTGAGGAATTGTTTTGGTGCTTCACTAAGTCTACGTCCCCAGCTGTCTTATAGAATCCACTTTTCATTTCATGTCACAATGTGATCAAGAAATGGATCACTTTTGTTAAAAAAAAAAAAAAATGCAGAGAAGACTTCATAAGTTTTTTTTTTTTTTTTTTTGCATCATTCAATAATGGCTCAGAATTGGCTGCTGTCAATTGTAGAAGGATGTTCATATCCCTCTTCATCTTCAAATCTTTCAACTCTATTATAAGCTCATTTGAGCCAATGTCGAGTTGTATGTTCGTTGAGTTTTCTGGCTAAATGCTTGGTTTAAATTGTGAGCAATTTGTGTAGATTTGTTTCATTTTGAAATTGTACAATAAAATTGTTAAATTTGCTTCTTTTTTTTTTTTTTTTTTTTTTTTTTCTCCAAATCTTTGACAGGCAAAAATAAACAAGAATAAGGACTGAAAAAAAAACAAAACAAGCAAATCATTAGCATAAATCAATAAAGTGAAATTCACATTTTCAAAAAGTCTATTACATAAATATTGTTAAATAATAGTATTGGGTTGTCCAAAAAGTTTGTTTGGTTTATTATTGCTTAATAACAAAATAAATGTTTTAGCTAACCCAATATATCCCCAAATAAATATCAGTTTAAAATAACACAATTTTTGTGCCAACCTAAAAAATATCTATGCATATAATTTGGATAAACCTTAGAAATACAGATATCATCTGGAATTTTCAAGCATTATGATTCATGTATTGTTTTCCCTTTTTGTTTTTGTTTTTTCATTTTATTAAATTTAATTTTAATTATGTATTGTTGATTTCAAAATCTGAATATAAAATTTTAAATAGTGGTTTTGTAATTCTTGTAGAAAACATTTTCTTTTCAAGAGATCCATTCATGCTTTTTGCATAGGTAATTTATCTAAAAATGTTCAAATATAATTGTATCACTTACTGGAATTAGTGTCTTTATTGAAATATGATACCTGTAAGGTTGTATTAGTTTAAATCTACAACTACAAGCATTTTTTTTTTGTTTCTGTTTCTGTTTCTAATATTCAAATAAATTTAAATTTGGGTCAATTATTTTAAATTCTCTTCAACATTATACTAGTGAATATTCATTACATATCAAATCTGTACAT
>CAHIKZ030002066.1:197500-317500 GCA_903632075.3 Acanthosepion pharaonis | reverse complement strand
AGGTTCTCTGTTTAGAGGGCTTTTGATATTATGGTAAACTCAAATAAGCTTCTGGAAAAATGTACCCAGGATAGTTGTTTTGTTGTAAAATAATACTTATACTGACCAATTCTTTATCTAAGATCTCTGGGTTTTTTGACTTGTAAACAAGCAGACGATCCCTTTTTTACTCTGTTATGGATGGTGGGAGTTGAAATTGAAATATTTGTCCGGTGAATGTTTTTTATGACATATGGATGTCTTAAACCCATGCTCTGTTCCAGATATTAGAACATCCAGGAATGGGAGTGTTTTGTTACTCTCTTTCTCCATTGTGAACTGTATCAAAGGTGTTATTGAGTTCACATGGTCCACTTGAGCCTGAACATCTTCCTGGTGTGGCCAGAGTATGAAGGTATCATCTTAACCATATAGTTGGCTTTAGAGATATAGATTCTAATGCCATTTCCTCAAAGTATTCCATGTATATATATTCGCCATTGCTGGTGATAATGGCGAGCCCATTGCTAAGTCCTCATCCTGTCGATATGTGTGATCCCATTCCTTCTGTGTTGTTTGTGTACAGAAAGTCAACATCTCCATCAGATTATCTATTGGAATACTGGTTCGTTCTTCTAGGGAAGAGTCAGAAAATAATCTGTCTCTGACTACTGAGAGTGCCTCCTCCGTGGGTACCTTGGTGAACAAACTTACCATTGATCAAGCTCACCATCTGGTTGGATAGGATGGGAGCATCTTTGATTATTTCCACGAAAGTGGGTGGAGTTTTAGGACATATGTAGGAACACTTTTCCGATCAATGGGTCAATTATATCTACAAGGAAGCGACTCAGAGGGTGGCACACAGAACCTTGGCAACTAACAATCGGCCTGAGTGGAATACCGTCTTTGTAAATCTTAGAGATCCGTATATGAGAGGTAGCTTGGTATAACGCTTTTGATAACTGCTATATGTCTTAGGTGTGAAACTTCCTTGTTCTTGATTAGGATCTGTGACAGTTTGCATTCCGTTTTCATGGTAGGATCCTTTTTCACTTATCTAGCTACCATTGCTAATGAGGTCTTCCAGTTTTCTTGTATAATCTGATCTGTCCATCACTACAGTCGCATTACCTTTGTCAAATATATAATATAATGATGTTTTTTTTATTCCTCTGTAGGGATCCAATTTTTTTTTTTCTCCAGTTTTGTTATGTTAGACCTGGGTGGCTTGGCTCTCTCAAAGGTCTGTTTCACTTTCCATCTCAGTTCATCCGCCTGAGCCTGAGGGATGTTCAAATGTACCTCCTCGACTCTGGTAATGATGTCCAAGTATGGCACAACTGATGGTTGTGGTGAAGTTTTGATACCCTTATTCAATACTGACTCCTCAGAGGCACTCAGCTGACATTGGCTGATGTTGATTACTGCTTTCACTGGTGGGTGATGGACCTTGTCGTCATCTTCTGATCTTTCAGTCTATTTAATTTTTTTTTGGCGAGCCTTTGACTACATCAAATTCATGTCTGAAGGATTTATCCATGTCATTTGGATCCTTCTCTGGTCTTCTTCATTAGTAATTCTGTTGAAGAAATCCTCAGGCGTCTGGGAGATATGAGCTTGTAGTTGCTGTTTTATCCAACGATTGTACTGGATTCTTTCTCGAACAAGGGCGTGTCCCGCTTTCTCTCAAAACCTGACAAGAAAAATTTTGAGGCGTACAATTATTTAAATTGTGATAAATATGCAAAAAAGATGAGGACAATAGTCCGAATAATGTAAATAATATACATAATACCTCATCTCAGAAATATAGACAGAATTTGATTTTTGTTTATTTCAATTTCTAGGATGAAGAGTTATCATTATTTACATTCAGACCAAGGCCATACCTAATGATTTAGACTAATATCTTCATTATGAATTACTATTATTTTTATGCAGTGTTACAGCTAGCAATTAGCCTGTTTAAATAATGCATTGGTATAAAAACAGGATCATTGTCTGAACAAGGAAGTTTACCAATGATTTGCTGCATAAGACAGTTCTTGCATTGTGATACATTAAATAAAAGTTTGAAGAAGTTCTTCTCTATGCAGTGTGTTCTCTAAAAATGTTACTTTCAGGTTATTACTTGTTTCACTCCTTAAATACTTGTCTGGTCAGCACTTCCAACAAGTTTGAATATATCAAATATTTTCTCAAGAATTTGTTGGCTCAATTGGAATTGTTCTTTTATGATAGAATTTAAAGAGAACCAGAAAAATAATTTGATGATAGAATAATGGTGCCAGGAATTTTAAAAAGTAAAAAATGCTGTAAACTTTTACTTCAATCTATTAGATCTTTTACTTAAAAATGTGCTAAGAGCACATTAATATATTAACATGAAATTAAATTTCATCCATATAGGAGACATGCTTCAGGCATGTTAAAGAGGATATAATTGGTACCAAAGTATTTGTACCCATTTAATTTCCTACAGTTTATGGCAGCTAGATATTTTAAACCCCACTTAATCAATTTTAGAAGTTTACCTATTCCCTTGCCCAATAATCTTCAATGTTTACCATCACTTGGACAGTCCTAAAATCAAGCATTAAATTTGTAACATTAATAAGAACCACATAAATATACAAACTGCTTTGTTATGGAAAATTTAATTGAAATGTATAAAGTACAAGCTATAACTACTAGAAATAACCGAGATGCTTTATTTTAATCCCAAAATGTTCTTTCAGCTCAATGTTGGCAGCTTGGTCAATGAATGTTTCCTTATAAAGAAACAGCTAATATTACGATTATCATTGTAGAATTTGGTACGTTGCTGGTAGGTGCCTTGACAGTGAACACTGACAATCCTTTTCATATATTTCAAAGAATTCTTTCATGGTTCATTTAAATAATTATATAAACAACATTTTGCTTCCTTAAGACCCTACTCTACTAAAAATGTAATAACTAAAACGACTTGACTGATTGATTTGTTTTTTACAGCTTATTTAAAACCAGAAAATATTTTTAGATTCTAAAATTTTTTTGTAGATAATAATGATTTACTGATACAAGTCTTACTAATTAACCCGCAGCTGGGGAGAGAAGTGGTGGATTCATACCTTTCCCAAGGATATTTGTATATAACAAGCCTGACTGGAATTGGAACTTGGCCCTACAATTTTCAATTCTGGACTGTTATCTATTACATCACCAGCACATCCAAGCTTATAGCACCTGGTCTTCCACCTAGGACCAGGCTTGTCATTGCTTAACTTTGGTGATTGTATGAGAATTGTTGATTCAACATGATATGACTGACTAAAAATGAAGCATATAAGATAGTCATGTCCATTGTGTTATGATGACTGGATTATAAACTGAAATGCCAAGAAATGAAAGATCCATACAAAGGATCATTTTGCCTTTCCCCACTTAGGTCATCAGGCAGAGCCTGTTTATGTATGTGTGATGCAATAGGTAAAAAAGTAGTGCAGTAATGTTTAAAAATGGTGGCCATGAAGAAAATTGTAACTGTTTATTGCTCCATGAGTTGAAAAAATGTAATTCTTTAAAATAAGCAGAAGTGAAATAGTGGTGAAGAAGATGACTTATTATAAAAACTGCATGAAAGTGGATCAACAAGTTTGTAGTCTGGTACATTTATTAACTGAATTTTGATCTGAAATTTTCACAGTATAATGGTCAATCTGTGATTAATATTCACTACTGAATTAAGCGCATTGGCAAAGGAGTGTTGAAACATAAATATTTGCAAAATAAAAATAAATTCTTGCATACATATTAGCCTTTGAGCTCAACATCATGTTTATAATATCAGCTTATACACATTGGGATATTTTTTTTTAAGAAAAAGAAACTGCATCTTGTAAGACAGCAAATATAGTATTTATTATCTAGATGTTTTTAGAGTTAAAATTAAAGGCTCTATTTGAAGTGATAAGATATAACTGAAGGGCATTGGAGTGAAAAGTGTAAGATCTCCAGCCCAATCCCAAATTCTTCGAACTTGTTAACACACCTATTATTTATTCGTATCAGTTGGGTATTGCAGAATTTTACAAGTATAAACTTTACTTAGTTTACAGAAAGTACTCATTGTTCTGATTTGTAATCTGCTAATTTCCTCTTTTAAAGTAACAGCAAAACTTATTCACCAGGCTCCTCAGTTGGAATATTACAAACCAAGCCTTCAGACCAGTGGTTCTCAAACAGGTTTAATTAACTTTTATGTAAACTGTAATTCTCCACTGCACCTTTTGAGTCAGTCTTGAAAGAGGGTAATAGTAATATTAGCCATTTCCTTATAAGGAAACATGTCATTCATTGGCCAAGCAGTCAGTGCTGATTTCAGTTGAAATTTATAAAATCTTTGTCTGAAAACAATTTTTCACAAATACAGGTTTTCTCAAGTGCAGTAGCTGTTATCACTCTTCAGTATTGATAATCTTCCTCCTTAACCTTTTACTTGAAGTAGTTACATGTTATAACCATTTGAGCTGTTGCTGCTGTTGAAAATCCCCAAGTGATGTGGTGTCTGTTATCTGGTATATTTCTTTGTTTGTGATTCTGTAATGCCAGTCCACAATGTTCAAAGAAGGATGGTTGTTGCCAAAATCCACAGGCTTCACTCACTCAAAGCCATTTTAACAATTGATCTTAGAAATTTGTTGTATACAGCTGACAGTTTGGATATTTCTGAATTAGTTTGGCATCATGCATGGCATCTATATGAAAGTCTTGATCTGATGAGACTATTTAAGAACATAACTCTAGTTTTCAGGTTAATGTTTTGGTTTTGTAGCAATTTGTGGTGTTGAGTGAAACTACATCTAGCATTGCCTGTTCTATGTTCATTTCTTGTCTCCTACACTAAATTTGTTATAACTGACCTGTACACTGAAGTATTTAAAATGTTTGGTGTTTACTAATTCCACATACTGAATTTTTATGATAGATACAGGGTATGTGGTATCTCTGCTTTTATTCCAATTCCAGATCATCATTTCTGTTTAAGAAAAGTTTATTTTGTGTCCTATCTCTTGCTATATGTTGATTTTTTTTAAACCCAACTATGAATACCAATGTCATTAGCATAGTCTCCTCATCATCAGTACATTGGCCTTGGGAGGGAAAGCAGAATTGCTGTTTTTTATTAGTAGATTTGTATGTAGTATGAAATGCTTAAAGCATCAGTGCCCATCTCTTCATATCTATGCTTGTAAATATGCTGGGCATAGTCTAGGAAATGATTAAACAAACTCTGGCTCTGAAATATTTCCTCTTTGTTGTACTCCTGATGAGGTTTGAAATGTTTCTGTATTGGGGTCCTCACAAGACATGTAAATTTTGTGTACTGATAAAGTTCCTCTCTTTTGTGAATTTGGAGGGATTTGAAGGTCATTTCTAATTGATGAGAAGAGGAAGTCTCTATTGATGTGGTCATATGCTGTTGTGAGGTCAACATAGCAGGTATAAAATTTCCTATTAGAGAGAGATGCAATTTCCTGGAGCTGTTTGATGGCATATATACCATCATTACATCCCTTGCCAGAATGAAAACCAAACAGAGTTGTGATGAGTTGACTTTCATAAAACAAAAGCCTAGTTAATATAATGTTCATTAATACATTCACTATAATGGATTCAATTGAGATACCTCTGAATGTGGGTGGGTTTTGAGGGTTACATTTTGTTTCCATAGTGTATTTTATTTTGGGGGATGCATTTCTGTTTCCAAACTTCCTTCATAAAATTGAGAAGCTTGTTATTGAATTCGGAGAGAAAATGAGCTATTTTCAAAAAATCAGCATCAATATTTAGTGATGCTTTATTATACCTCAGTTTTTAATGGCTTTCTTCATTTCCTCATCAATATGTTAATTATTGTTGATGTTTGAAGACTGACTTTGTAATGATTGGATGTATATTGATAAATTTTCTATTTCTGCTGGCATCTTTAGTATGGTCAGGGTTGAAATGTAACTGTTTTTTGGAGCCATGATATTTCTTCTGAGTTAAGTCTGAAATATGGTGAAAAGAGTGCATGGGCAAAAAAATGTTTGGGAATCACTACTTCATAAAATAGTTAATTTGAATATAAAGAAAATCCACCTCAACACATTGCAAAAAGAAAGTATTCTCACCTCCTCCTCCTCCTCGCAGGGTTGTCTTTTGAGATGTACCACATGAGTATTGCAAATCAATAAAATCATTCCAATATAAACATATTAGATAAAACTAGGTAACATTTATTTTTACATTTTTTTTTATTAGCTTATTGCGCTGATGCTTTTGCAATCTACTTGCTTAATTCTAATTTTCCATTTGCTTTACATTTTCTCTTGACTAAATAGAAAATCAGTCATTTCACTGCCATTAAGATGAACTTTGTTGGTCATTTATCAAAACAAACTCTGCTGTCTTTTGTTTGCAGTTAGCTTTGCACTTACTCAAACTGAGATTCACATATCAGCTGAACAACTAGCACTTCTATGTTTTTATTTTACATTACCACTTTGTGTAAAATAGTGTTATTTTTATCAGCACCTTTTGAACCTGTCTTTCTTTTGCATCAATACTTGGACTCTCAAATTGATTAATGAGATTAATCACTAAATCAATAAAATACAAGGGGCAATGGGTAAATTATCACCATTTTATATTTTTAATTTCACACATGTGCATTGTTTGTTTTTTATTTTGTCGACTGCACAGTATAGTAGGGTCAGTTGGGCACTGTCTGTGACAAAAAGAGTGCCATGATGCAATTCATTCTGCCAGAAATTTGGAAACGGCATGCTGTACTGCTTAGTATTTGCACCAGAAGCTCCAATATGAACATTTCAGTGTGTTTGGTTTTCAGAGGATTCAGAAAGAGTTGGCTGAGTCTAATGGTGATGATGAAGGTCTGGCAGCTCAGAAAACTGATTGTTCTGATAGGAAAAGAACTCCCAAATTTGTTGGTGAGTGCTTCAGACTCAACACTGTGGCCTACATCAAGTGACTTGAGGTAATGCTGCCATGGGTCAAGAGGGTGGCTGCTGGAAGACCCTATTTCTAGCAACAGGACTCTGCACCATGCCACACAAGCAAGAGAACCCAGTCATGGCTGTCAGGCAATTTCTGCAATCACATCACCCCTTACATCTGGGCTACCTAACTCCTCAGACTGCCACCTCCTAGATTATTATGTGTGGAGTGCAATTAAGCGAGAGATCAACAAAACTTCTTGTAACACCAAAGATGAACTGAAGGCAATGATTATGGCAGCATTCACCAACCTAAACAAGACTGTTCTGAAGAGTTGCAGGAGATTCTGAAGTTATCTGGAAGCTATGGTTGAAGCCAATGTTGATTTTTTATTGAATAAATTTACTCTTTAGTAGTTAAAGATATTTTTGTGTACTTTTGGTAAATATATCTGTTAAAATGAGATATCAGTGTTATTTTCATTTTTGCATAATTTAGATGAGAATTTATCCATCGCACCCTGTATAGCATAATCCTTTCTGTAAATTTCTACTTTAAAAATGTTTAACTTTATTTCAAACGTTCATTGACCTGAGATGATTTGAATAATTTCCAATTTTTCATAATTTCCTTTATTTACTGTTATAGGTCTTTTAGTTCAGATATTTCAGTTGTGAAAATTGATACTCTTATTAAAATTTGAGTTTTTTTTTTTGGTGCCTAATCTTTTGATTAGACCTTTAACAACATTAGGCTTTGCTTTAAATCCCTAAACAGGCACTTAGATCTTAGGCAAGTATTTTATGCTTCACTACCCACTTTGAACTACTTGCATAGTAGTAAATTGGAGAGACATAAAAATCAATATGGAAATTGATTTGCTAGATCAATACTCTGTATTGATATTATAGTAAGAACATAAAAAGATACAAGTTAGGCTGGAGAAAGTATTTCTAGCTACTGTGCTGTATCATAGATTGTTTATGTGAATTTTGCTCTTTTGGAAAGAAATTCTATAATTCTATTTGGTAAGACAAATTAGTGATGACTTGAAAGCATCTATAATCATTTTCTAATGTTGTCTATCATAGAAAATCTCAATCATTTGTTTTTCTTGCCAAGTTTATTGTGTTATATTGTTCTCTCACTGAATATGAAGTCATAAAACATTTTTGAAAATTGAATCATTTATGTTTTTGCTTCACTCTCGTTTAACAAAATATAGGCAATAAAATAACAAAGTTTTAATTATTTTAGAATGATATTATTAAGTAGAGATAAATAATTTTTAGAGTTTGTGCTTATTACAAATTGTATGTAGAATATAGCAAAGCATTTGCAAAAGTTATCTCACTGGGCATTTTAAATTAGTTTGATGTCTATTTTCTTTCCATTCGCTTAGCTTTACTAAGCAGTCACTATGAAGAAAATTTGTGTTAAACATGTAAGTAACCCAATGTCTATATACTAAAGTGCATCAGTCAACTCTTTGAAAATATATAATGAGTAGGAAATTGTTTTCAGGTTGTTCAACTTGACTTTAACTATTTGTTTAAGTATGGATACCCTTTGTTAATTTTCTATATTGCTTAAAGTTATTTCCGGACCAGTTTGAAATCTGCTATAGAAAGATTTTTGCCTTGTGGCTTTTAAGTTTTCATTGCAATTCCCTTGTTATTCACTAAGCTCTATATCAAAGTTCATTTCTTGTTATTTCATGCTTGATAGGAATTAAATATTTACCTGCATTTTTCATTAGCAACTTCAATTAATTTCCCCTTCTTACTTTAGTCTTTATTCTTTCTTCCTATTTCTGGAAATGATTTCCAGTAATGGCTCAAGATTTTGAGTTTTAAAATGTTTTTTTGTTTTTAACATTATCCATTCAAACTTTGAGTTTTGTTTTTATGATCAAATCTTGTTTTCAGTAATAACAAAGAAAAAACTGAGAAATAGATCTGCTGTCACTAACATATTAAGTACATTGATATATTATACTTTCCTGAAAAGTTACACCTGTATAATTAGTATTTCTTGTATATGGGCCATCAAAAAGTATAACTAAATAGAACAAATGCATATTTAATTAAGTGTTGTGGTTAGTACTAACAGGAATAGATTTTTTTTAGTAATAACATTTTATATACAAATTTTTCAAATATTAATGTGGAAAGTGCCAACAAAGATGATACACAACACTTTTTTCAAGATGAAATAAAAAGGGATTTATTTAAATAAAAATAAACATTTTCTCAGTTACTCCTGATTTGTTCACTTGATAGCTTTCTTTTGTTAATGTATTACAGAATAACTGTAAAAGAAAATTACAAAATTAGAAAATATTTCAATTATATTAAAAATATTGATACCTATTCAGAAGTCATGACATTATTCAGAGTATTTATGGCCTAACTACAAGTGTTAAATTTAAGGACTTTGGTTTGCCTCAAACCAAAAAAAAACTTAATAAAAATATTAGATGCTTTTCATGTCTTTCTTGAATAACTTATGATTCAAATATGTGATTTTAATTACTGATAGGCGTTGTAACCTAGAGAAGGTTACTGAATAGAATAATCAAACCAAGGTTGGTAATAAGCAATAATACTTAGAACAAGAACAACACACAAAAGTGAGTAAAGTGAATTCCACAATGAATCTTCAACTGCAGACCAACATGCAATATTTACTATTGTATTTATATGAATGGGTACATATCCATTGTTGTCTGTAGTTATGCTACAACAATAGGTTCCTAATATCTTTCTAGATTGACTGAAGTATTCCTCATATTACGGAGCAATTATTTAATTTATTTAATGTAATGTTTCAACTCTCCAGTAAGTTAGTTCTGTATTATTATACCCGAATATGGATCAAGAGTTTTTAAAATTTCATATATTGTCAAAGATGTAACACTATTTTTGCTATATAAAGTGTCTATATCCATGTTACAGATCTTTTTAAGAAAATGAAATACACTCATTGTTTGTTTTTGCAGTTTAAACTGTTCTTTAATATATTAAACATGAAAAAATATTTTTTAATACTGAATTTTTACTTGCTTTCATGTTTCTCTTTCCTGTTTTTATTTCTTCTCTTCATATTTTAATAACTGTAAAATCAGATGTTTCTTAAGCCTGATAAGAATTTATCTATTATTTTTAATGTAACATGAATAGATGAAATGTTAATGCTATTGGTATAGTGTACAAGAGTGGGTCAGTAAGTCTGCAACTTGAGATGAGGTTCTTACTTGAATTTTGATCTGAAATGTTCACTGTATAATGTTTGATCAACTGAAATATTGGGTTAAGAAATATTGACAAGAATAGATATGTTAAATATGTTGTGTAAGTGCTTTTTTGTGCTTTTTCTTTGCCTTTTTTGTATCATTAGGCTACAGACATTGATGTATATATTATTATTAAAAACTCAAGATCAAGACATGAAATAGTTACTGAAACATTAAATGCTCAAACAATATAGTTTGTTCATTGTGAGATGTGTGAACATTTACTTTTATTCTTTTCCAGCATTCTTAACATTAGTTATTTTCTAAGATCTTGCTGTTGTAGTGAAAGAGCATAAATAACACAAGCATTTATTTCATGCATAAAAGAAATGATGCTTAATTTTTAACCAAAGTTCATAAACACTCTCTTCTCACTCAAATGTTAGCTAACAGATTATATTGATGTCACTTAAAATCTGTAAACATGTAAAAGAAAAAAATAATTTGAAATCTTTACATCTCTCTATTTATGTGAATATAATTTCTTAGTAATATTGATATGAGAAAAATAAGCATGAATATGTCCAATTTTAAAGATATTGAAATGGATGTTTAAATTAATTTTAATTCTTCAGAATGACTAGTGAATTGTAATTATAAGATAGATAATACTTAGAAATTAGGAAAAGAAAGTTATTTAAAGACTTTAATTAATTTATTTACATTTTAGGATATTCTATAAATTATAAAACTTCTTAATTATAATTACATCTGTTTATTTAATGTACCTATTACATATCTGTGGCGAAATTTAAGTGAATTATGTAATTACAGAAAATTTCAACATCATGTGTGTTTTCAATTTGCTAAAGATTAAACATGTAGGTAAATAGAGCTGGCTTACATTAAAGGATCACATACACATGAATATGTTCACTGGTTTCAAAATTAGGTGTATATCAACAATACTCAGACCTCCTATTAATACACTGTACATTCACCTTAGACATTAACACAAGCCAGTACTCTTGCATGTATGTGATTGCATAGATGACAAATACCATTCTGCAATGCATTAATCCATGCTTCTTGTACCTGTCAACACAATACACCATGAATTGTAGTTTGGTTAACTGAATGAGTCAGGTGTTGTCTCTTAGATGTTAGAATAGTGACAGATCTGGGAATCATGCAAGACAGGGAAATTATAAAATATCTGGTAGAGTAGGGGTGGGCAAACTGCAGTCCATGGGCCACATGTGGCCCTTTATGAGGTTTTGTGCAGCCTGCGGAAGACTGCAGCAAAAAAAAAAAAAAAAATTAATATCATTTTGTGAAAGTCAACATATTTGTGCTTAAACCAAGGCTAACTTTTTCAGTATCATAGAAATATACACACCATTTTCCGATGGCTACATACTTTCTGTGCATGCATATGATGTTACGCAAGTGTTGATAGTCATCTGCACAACAATATGATCTCTCCAACCCTACAAATAATGCCTCCTAAAAAAAAAATGTAAAACTGAGGATGAGTATCGTGCATGAAGAATGGATACATAAGTATTTCTTCAGCAGTTCTAAGAATAAAGCAGTAAAGTAGTGTGTTTGCTGTGCCAGGAAATGATTACTGTGTTAAAGGAGTACAATTTGAAGCGGCTTTACCAAACAAAACACAGGAATTTTGGTCACAACATGACCAATGAAGAACAGAAGAAAAAGGCTGTGGAATATGTTGCAAAATTGGACAAGCAACAAACTCTATTTAAGAAGCTGCCTTGGAGGAAAGGTACTGAATTTCAAGATGTAACAAACCATTCTCAGATGGCGAGTTAATAAAACAATGCATGATAACTTGTGCAAACATTGTATGCTCAGAAATGAAAGTTAAATTCAAAAACATTTTGTTATTGAGGAGGACTATCATGCGATGCATAGAAATAGTGAGGATTATGAATTTGTTTTTATTAAATATGCTGTTTATATGTTGTATTAGAGTGCACTGTCCAATTTTAAAAGATGTGTCTCTTTGTCTTTTTATGGTCCACTGGTGCACCTCTTGAAATCTTTGTGGTAGAGTGTGTTGAATAAATTGGCATCATGAGGGCAAACATTATTCTGAAAAAATCACAGTGTCTTCCTATTGTTTGAATGGCAGCAGAATGGGTTGAACCCTATTCTGGACATACATGATCATTTAGAAATTGATATGGCAACTCAATTTCAAAAGGAAATGAACAAATCGCATGTCCAAAGTAAAATATCTGAATGAAATGTTGAAATCCTGAATTGCAGGTCCAATGTAAAAAATCCCAAAACATGTAAATGGTCAGGAATCCAGTACACCGGACAACAGTCACTTGCAAGCCAACAGACAAGGTAGAAAAAAAAAGAAAGAAAAACTGATCTCTAGTTCGAGAACTCCAAACACTTTTATCAACAGAAGAATTTTTTTCATTGGTTGATGGTTGGAGAGGACAACAATATTAGCATATCCGAGATGCATCTAAGGCAACAGCTGCCACTGATTTACTTTTATTTTGGTTATTTTGTCTTCGGCATATTGTACCAAACACACGTGACCTTTTTACAGTGTGTAACTTTCTCTTTTACTACACTCCCCCTCCCCCGATCTCATGATTACACTGCTGACAATCAGGAATGGGTCTCTAAAGCCATGTGCTTTGTCTCAAAGGAACAACTACTGTCTCCTCCTCCGATGAATCAACTCTCAAAGGATTGTCAGACCTATTTACACTAGGCTGAGCATCTCTTCTGAGGACATACTCAAGGCATCTATTATTTTGACCAGTCAGTCATTGTTAGAGGACTTGCTGTCAACATCACTTGTTGATGGGCTTGAACCGACAAAGGGTTGCAGATCCCTCACATAGTGTAGCATCCCATCAACAAAAAATGCACACTATGATATGTTAAAAATTTTATTTTATTTTTTTTTTTTTTTTTTTGTGTACACCTGTCCTCATGTTTCTAAAAGGAAACCTCTACTCAGAGGTATAATTGCATTTGCATTATATATATATATATATATATATATATATATATATATATATATATTTCAGATTTGATACTTGTTGTCCTCTTATGAATTCCTCTAGAATAGAAAATAAAAACAATGATCATGTGTTAGGATAAAGTTTTTAAATCATTTTACTATATATATATAATGAAAGAGAGGTGTGGTTGTTGATTTTTTGTTAGCTTTTCTATTTCTTTACTGCCTTTACTTTACACCAATTCAAGTGCATGTCTTTTTCATCAATTGT
This sequence comes from Acanthosepion pharaonis, assembly GCA_903632075.3. Lineage (NCBI taxonomy): Eukaryota > Metazoa > Mollusca > Cephalopoda > Sepiida > Sepiidae > Acanthosepion > Acanthosepion pharaonis. Next base: position 304,012 of record CAHIKZ030002066.1, on the reverse strand, counting down.
GAAATAAGGATGGCTTTCAAAATACTATAAGTTATTTGCTATTTGGAAACTTTTAAAAAAACTACACTTCTATTTTTATGTGCATATGATGTAAAGTAACTTTGCTATAAGGTTTTTTAGTTTGTGTACAAAACTTATTTGAACATTGTACTTGTCAGGAAGTTATATATTGATTGGCAAATCTTTTGATGTTCTTTAACAAAAACAAAAAGAACTAAGCCATATCAGTTTCTCCTGTTCCTGTGTGCCAGTTTTCTCCCTTTTAAGAGGGTGAGCAACTTCTTGGCAAAGCTTATGTTATGCTTTCATAATAAAACAAATGTTTTGTGCAAAAAAGGATTTTTGTAATAAGTTTTGTCAATCAAAATCCATTTTCATAACATTTCATGTTAGTACTATTCTTATTTATCATTCTTTCCAAAAATTTATAGTCATATTTTTCATTATCATCATTTTTTTTTCTTTAACTTGATTTTCAGTGTTTATATCTATTTAGATTTGTCTTTAGGCATTCTATAATTCTATCAATTGATCATATAAATACTCTTACTGACATATCTTATGATACCCATAATGAACTGATTAAATTTGTTATCATACTGTTATTAACTGGCTAAAATCAGCCATTCTTAATAGTTTCTTATATATTCCTGCTGGGAATTTTAAGTTGCTATATGCATCTGTTTGTGTTTTATCTGCAAGCTTTGGGAGAGGGGGTGGTTATACTTATTTTATTATATTTAAAGATCATTTATTTAATTGCATTAAACTGATTGTTAAAAGCAAATTTTTCCATGTGGTTTACTTATAGAACTTAACATTAAATAGCTAATTTTTGCATTTACTTTTATATATTAGTTTCACTAAAACACTCCAAATCGAATCCTTTATTGTACGTTTTAATAATTATTAAACATGATCTGAAAGTCAGTAGCTTGACATACAGTTGTTAGTTTAATTTTGATTGAAATTTTTCACTGTATAATGTTTTGGTTAATTTGATTAATATTTATCACTGAATTAAAGGAAGGAGATTATTTTTGAAAAATATTTATGTAAAATAAATTTGTTAGGCTACTGATATATTTCCTGTGTTATTAAATACAGAAGATAAAAAAAAAAATCAACTCACAAATATAAGAAGGAAAATAATTTTTTTGGATATACTCTCAATTATTCTTTTTTTTTATTATTGTAATGTCATTTGTGTATTAAGTTTTCATAAACAAAGATTTTAAAGTAAGGAGCCCTTTTATTATTGATGTATTGCATTTATTGCATGATTGTCATTAAAATGAATTTATGTGGGTTGAAAAAATTCAATCAGAATCAACAGTGCAGTTTATGTTTGACTGACTTAGTCCAGTTTTTATAGATTTTTAATGATACTTAGAACTTTGATTTTAAAGAGGGTTTAAGTCTTAACTTTTAAAAACTCAAATTTAGATTAAATTTATCATGTCATACATAAAATCAGAATAGCAAAAACTAGCTGAAAACCTGTACTACAGATGGGATTTTAAATTAACTTATATGGAAGGAATAAATGGGATCCTTGACACCAATAAGAAATCCTGGATTTGAGCAATGTATTTGAAACAAATAAATTACCATCGTGATCTTGTGAATTACATTTAATTTAAATATTTAGGAGAGGGATTTTATAAAATTTTTTTTTACTCTTTTTGTTAAAAAGATTTGGCTTGAAGATTTTCAACTCAATGTCTGCTTTATATGACTAAACAAAAATATTGATTTGATTTAGCTAAACTAACAAATTCAAAGTAAGGGTCACTTACATTATAAATTAATTTATTATGCAATCAATTTATGTTATGCAATAATTGACAAAGATATTTGGTGACTTATTAAACTATTGTGATATAAATTAGAAGATCTCTGACTCTCTCTATTGTATTTTTATAATTACTGTTGATCTCTAAAGTTGAAAGTGTTTTTGAGAAAATAAAAACAAATAAATGGAGAGCTGAAAGTATTACTCCATAATTTTTGGACTATTGTCTTCAAGTGTATGCATGCAATTATTTCTGGAATGAAATAGTAGTAATAGTTTTAATATTACAGCAGCATTATAGTGTTCACTTAGGTACACAATGTCTACATAGCAGTATTCCATAATGCTGTAATGATCTACCAAATACATCAGCTTAACATATAAAACCAAGAAGATTTTTTAGGCTTTTTTGTGTTAGGATCTAATACACCATCATATATAATGGTAAAAAAAACGAATGCATAAGAATAGCTGGTATTCATTTTTAGAAGATGTTGCTAAAATGTTCCCTGCGAGACCAGGAAGAGATCCCCCCCCCATAAAAAGTCCTATATTTAGTTATTTATTCATATTTTGCAAGTTTGACAAAGAACTTTTCAGCACCACTTCATAAGACCACATAAAAGCTAGTTTTCAGAAAAAAACTAATTTTAGTGGTTAAAGCTTTCTCTGTCTGGATTCAAACCATAGCTATTTGAAGATCATCATCTATGGCACTAAACTAAAAGAGAAGGTTAACAAAAGAGCAAACTCCAATTTGACCAGTTCTCAGATACTCATAGTACAAAGTCCTTAATACATATTCTTATGATTCTGCTGTATTGTGATCTCATTAAAATGAAAAGAAAAGGAAGAAAATATACTGTTGAGGGTCATCCAGAAATATAAGGAATAGTGAAAATGCTTAATCCGGAAAAACTTTTTTCTTTAATACATAATTGATATCTTGCAAAATTGCCGCACAAAAATTGATATAATTATAATAACCTGCATCTATGTATATGCCATGTAAATAATCCATTGATAGACTTAGACTTTTCAGGATGTTGCAAGTTTGAACCACTAAATTATTTAATATTTTTTTAAGGTACAGCTGGGGGTTTTGATTCAAAATACTATGAATCAGAAGTTTCATTTGCCAGTACTAACAAGAAGTAGGGTCAGAATACTGACCCAGAGTAATCAAATTGGGAAAAGTTATTGAAAGAGATGTCATTTCCATGTAGAGAGTTACACACATTTTGAGCAATTCAAATGTTTTTCAAATTTACTCTTTTGTATCAAATATCCCCTCAAAGCAATTTTAAATTATGAAAAAGACAGAATCTAATGATGATGGTGGTAGTGGTGATACATTTCTATTTAAGCTTGTGCTGATATATTTCTTATGTAGGTTACAGTATTCCCATATGAATAATAAGTGATCTTCAATACTTAAATGTACAACAAAATTTTTAATAGTTTTTTTGATGTATGAACATGTATATAAATATTCTATTGCTTCATTTTTGAATCTTTTGAGGAAAGTCTGATATTTGATAACTGATTTTTCACTGGCCATCTGGATCAGTTTTAATGAAATCTGGACCTGGAATCACTTTGTGCTTGCAATAAGATGAGGAATTGATATCTATGCCAGATGTCTTTGATCCTTTTTTATATATTTTTGTAACTTTCTCTCAAGTATTTATCTGTAAAAAGAAATTGAAAGCAAATAATTATTAATAGCAAAAGTAAGTTTTAAAAATGTTTTCCCTTATTTTCAAAAAAGCTGTAATGAACAAAATTCTTAAAGCATTTTTCATGATTCTGTCTTGCAAGAGACTATTCTTTATGCTTGTAGATGTGACATTTTACATACTCAATTAAGCATTTTGTTAGTATCATAGCATTTGAAATGTATTAAAGTAAGTATTGATATTGTACATTGTAAGTTAAATTAGAGGAATATTTTTTTTATTATACATGAATTTGTTCAATTTGAATTTTCTTTATTTTTTTTCATTGTCACAATTTTTTGGCTTAACCATGAAAATAACTTGCTCTGAACAAATTAATGTATCATAACAATGCCTTGTCAGTAATTTAACCAAGTTTTCTCAAATTCATCTTAAAATGGCAATCAGTTTGGCTATTAGTTCTTACTAAATATTTATGTAACCTCATGCTTTAATAGATTATAATTATTAAACAAATATCAAGACTTTGCTTTGTCCTAATGATTGCATATCTAATGACAGTAAATACTAAAAGTGTCTATAGGAAGTATGCAGGTGCTAAAATTGTCTATAACATATAATAATATCACAAGATAAAACATTGCAATTGTCTTTTCATAGTGTTATGCTTATAGTATATCGGGAATGTTTCAAAATAAATATGGTTGTCTGTTGCTGGTCTGATAATTTATACTGACAGATAGAGAACATATATATTTGTATGGCAGAGAGCCTCAACAGAGTTCCCAAGAAGCTGTGTAAGAGTCACCTAAAGTGAGTTTCAGACATACTTCAACACACACATTTTTCATCCCAGCCATGTTTAGAAATTAAGGGTTTCCTAGTTAACAAAGATTAAAAATAAGCCATAATTTTTTTCTACATTATGTTAGCATTTTTATTCCAGTAGGAGTAAAAAAAAAAAAAATATTAAAACTAATGTTCACAGTTCCACTCTTTATTCTCATTTGTTGCTGTACTCCCAGAAAGTATCCTCTGAAGAATTTTCTACATGTACACCTTTCACAAAAGATTTCTCTTAACAACTTCTGAAAAAGGGACTCTGTAGTATTTTCAGGCTTTCAATTCATTTGGTTGACTCCACAAAAGAAACTGTTTTCAATCCCTTGGGGAACAAACACTACATTGTTCAATCTTATGTAGAACATAACTATATGAATTCTAAAAGTTAATTATCTAATATTTATCTTATTTTGCTAAGAAGTTCATTAAATATTAATATATCAGGGGTATGTCTAGAGCAGTGGATCTCAACCTTTTTTTACCCATGGACCCCTTTCCCCTTCTTTTTATCTTGGTGGACCCCTTCATAGCTATTGGACATAAGAACAATTTTCTATTCTTCACTAATATAAATTTTAAGGTTTTAATTATCAAAGAAATAGTATACGATTAAGCTTTATTTTTAAATGAAAACTAATTTAATACAAATAAAATATTCTACTATAATTATAATAATAATTATTATTATTTTTTTTTAACACAACAATTGAGTTTTGCCTGTGGACCCCGGAAATATTACATGGACCCTAGGGTCCATGTAGACCCTGGTTGAGAACCACTGGTCTAGAGGATAAAAAGGTGTATTTTGTGCCCTTGCACAAAAATGGTTTTAATCCCACAATTTCATAATTTTTTAAAATTTGGTTTGAAATTTATTTGAGCCAGTTTAGATGATCACACTACATTGTGTGTTGAAAATTAAAAAAGTATTTTAGTTGTCAAGAATTAAGCAAAGCATTAATGATTAAATAGTGATATGTACAAAGATTGTTTACAAAAGTAACTATTTAATTTTATATATATCCAGTGTTTTCATTTTTGTTTTGGAACTTGTTGCATTCATCATAATTTTCCTCAATTACTTTCACAATTATTTTCAGTTAGGACAAAGTAGAGAGGAAGCTCAGCATTGATTCATGATGTTCAATTTGTTTTTCAACTTTGCTGAAGTTGATTCTAACAAATTACTATGATATAACATTTATTTGGAATATTGATCATTAAATCATACTGTTTTGTGCAGTATATAGAAACCTTATTAGTATAGATTATTCATATGTAACATTGACATTACTATAAAAAATTATTTTTCAAATGTATGTATGTATGTATGTATGTATGTATACCTTTCTTTTAGTCTAGGAATTTCTTCAGATATCCTCATTCAATACAAAGCAATTTAGGATATCCATTTCATAATCTTTGAACTCTTTTTCTTACAAAATGTCTTGATAACTGATATTGTAAGATTTCATAAAAATAAAACCCACCAGTTTTTAGCATTCTGCATGCATACACAAAAAGAAAATGCCAGTTATAAATCATTCACTCGCATAGCCTCATTATTAGAATCTGCAAATTTATTTTGAATATTCAACATGATAGTTTAATATAGTTTTGTTTGCTGTTGAAGTAAAGAAAAAATAACAAGCTTCTTTATAACAATCTCATTTTTAAATGCAGAAAAAAATCTTACAGACTAACTTTTCCAAATCTATTCTACTTTAAAACTGCTATTTGCAAATTATTCTCATAAGAAAGGGAATAAACTGGAGACAAACATAATTTATTGTAACTGGAGAAGTGTTGCACATAAAAAGAAAAGAAAAAAACTCATTTAATGGAAAGTAAATAATTTACTAACCTTGTCTGACACAATTCTGCCTGGGTAAAAAGTAATTCATATAAAAGTATTGCACATCACTGGTGTTTTCATTCTTTCTGAGATAATTATCAAAATTTTGTATTTACCTTAAGAGAAAAATATTGTAAATTAATAAAATTTCTTTGGTGACATTTATTTCCAGGATGGACAACAGGACACTGTTCACGTCTATATTTTTGCTCATCATGTGGACTTTTTTTTTTTTTTTTTAACTGTAAGTAGGTGTATTAATAAATCAGTCCTATATCCTAATGGTGAAAAAACATTTATTTTATGCAACAAATATTTATTTTTAATGTAATTGTTTTTCTTGTTAATGCACATGATTCAGTGGAAGACATTACTTGTATAGATTGAAGATTATATCTGTGTAAATTTCAGATCAAAATTCACCTAATAACTGTATCAAGCTAAAGATTTCTTGATTCATCCTTGTACAACTTACCAATTGTAAATGTTTACAAAGCATACATCTTTCAATTGGTTTACTGATTTGCTTTCATATTTATTTAATTTTTTTTTTATGCATCTAAATAGGAAAATAATTAATATTTAATGCAAATAAGTGTTTAGGGGATACTTGATAGGACTAAATTGGGTCTTGGAAGATAATCTTTGGGTGTCTGCAAAATGTTTTCATGTGTTTGCAGATTTTATATATATATATATATATATATATATACACACACACACACACACACACACACACACACACACACACACACAGAGTTTAAATGCTTATTTATGAAACTTATTGTAGGATGATCTGTCACATTGCTTACAAATTAGATGTATAGAGTTCTGTTATATCTGGGAAATTATTAGCTAATTTAATAATATACAAATTGATTACAGTTTAATTACTGTTATGTCATTTATTTATCATCTATTTATGTAATCTATTATGTCATTATGTCATGTTTATAGTAAGTGATCATTACATTATCATTTAATGTTTTGATAAGCATTATTTCAAATTTTCTCGTTTTGAAAAGAAGGAAATACTAATAAGTAATTGACCATATATACTACTACTACTATTATATGTAACTAAAGATGGTCATGTATCAAGTGGTCCGGGAAGATAAAGATTGGCTATGTGATCAGATTTGAATGAATGCAGCCTGTAGACTCACTCTGTAGTCTCATTGCTAAAACAGGCTCCCCAAGAAGGGATTTCAGCTTTACCAGAGGCTTTTTTTTTCTGATTCATGCTAATTACTAACAGCCACAGATGGAATATCTGAGAATTTTGATAAAGAGCAATTGAAATTAAGAAGATAGAAATACTAGTAAAAAGAAATTGACTGACAATACTTCATCTCAAATAAAAATACTATTACTATCAAAGTGCTGTTATTGTTACAATTATGGTGATGATAGTTGTAGCAATTGTATTAAATAGTGACAGCTCCAGTAGAAGTTTGGTTTGAAGTTTGGAATGTCAACTGTCGTCTAATCAAGCAAACAAATGAGGAATTAAAATCAAGGTAGAGGATAGCAAGGCAGTTGTTCCAGGTGTAAACCTGCTTGCATCTGGTGTTTTAGTTTTTTTTTTCTCCTCACTATTTGGCATTCTTAGTAAACATATCCTTCTATTTCTTTCTCTCTCATCATCTCTTTCTTCCTACTTTTCTCTCTTGTGTATATGATTAAATTTTTTGTTTGTTCTTCAACCATTGCTATTGGCATGCATTTGCACAACTTATCCATCTGTTCATACATTTGTCATGGTCTCAGTATTTACATATTTTTTTTTTTTTTTACTTTATTTGTTACTCATAATCACTGTTTTCTTATTTAGATAACATTTTGATTTCTGCAAAGTAAATCCATTTACATTAATAATCCTATATATTATTTTGCTTGCTCATATGCATAGCTATTAATACACTTTTCTACCTAGTGTTAGTGTGTATCTGCCCAGTCTTTGGCTCTTCTGGGTTGGAATCAATTATAATTTCTAATCAAGAAATATGCATAATATTAAGCTGGAAGGAATTTGAAAAAGCAAAGGAAAACAGAAAAAATGAAAAGGTAGGTGGTGAGAAAGATAAGAAAACCTAGTGAAAATAAAATATATATTTTTTTTATTACTCCAAATGTTATTTTTCATGGATACTCATATTTAAGTAGATACTCAGTTTATTTTAAATGGTATATATTTTGTCTATTGACTTGCATACTTGAGAAAACTTAATAAAGAAAATGATGCAGGATTGAATACTGCCCTCTGGCAGTATTCAATCCTGCATCTATCTTTGCAGGTGGAACCACAAGGAGCTTCACCAAGAAAAATTCTATTGGGGACACAGGTTCAAATCCTGCTAGAGGGCACATTTTCTTAAGTTTTCTCTAGTATGCTAAACAGTAGACAAAAGAAATACTGTTTAAAATAAATGGAGTATCTACTCAAATATGTGTATCCACTAAAAATGTTTGAAGTAATAAAAATATAGTAAATTAAAAAAGAAAATATGAGAGAGGAATGAGTAAAGTGATGAAAGGCAGACATAGACTTAATATAATGAAATCTTTAAATATTTGTTCCATTTTTCAAATCTTAATGATTTTTAACTTTATTATTGAGTTTAACCTTAAATTACTTAAATAGTAACTCTTATTTAAGATGCTTGCAATATTTCTTACCATATCACACACCACTATAATTCATTATAATAGTGCAGATAAAACATAATCATTGAATTTATGATAAAAGTATAAAATTTAGGTGAAGTACTTATTTGGTATTAACTTTTGAAAAAAATACTAACCACTTGAAATTCCAATATGGCTGCTAGATGATCTTCAAATATAGGTAGAAAATAAGTTGATTATAGTGAAAACTTTTTTTTCTCCTTCTTTTCCATAGTGATATTGAATTTGATATCAGGATACATGTAAAATATGATATTAACCCATTACCCACCTTTGTAAATCTGATTAGTTGACTCTGGCCTAAATCTGTGGGAACAATTGCTGCAAGCATGTAGTTTATCCATGGAGCTTTGTACTGTTCTTTCCTTCTTATGATGTGTTTCAATTAGTGGAGCAGCAGAAGGAACTACTATATCTTTTGTATTAAGAGTGTTTTCCACAAATGGATTGCCTATTTCTGCTATAGCCATGGTAAGCCTTTTGAGCTGTTGTTGACAGTTCATAATGTCTTTTACTCTCTGATACTGTTTCATGGTTTGCAAGAAATTGACTTATTTGTGGCCCAGCTTCTAGCCACTTTCAAAGTGCTGATGGATCCTCTGTCAGATCTTAAGCTTCCTTGTCCTCTTTGATGACTGTATTATTCTGCTCATGGGCTTGGTCAATAGCTTTTAAGAAGAAATCTGTCAAATTTATGAACAAAATTTCTTTTATGGAATTCTATAGTGAACTCTTGGTGTTGCTTTTTCAGGCCCATATTGAAGATGAATAAGAAGCCAACAATGGACATTGTTGATGGCAAAGAGGTAGAGCTATCAGTACTGATAGATTCATGGTAGTGTGAAATTTCCTTCTGTAAATGCTCATGTCATTGGGAGAATAGCTTCATGTTGATAATGAAGAACCAGAACTTAAACTTTGGACTCTTTCCAACAGATCTCACACCATTCTTCCAAAGTGGTGGCTTTGTCATTGTCAGGCTGTTCAGCAAGATACAGACTGTAGGCTATTTTTTATGAGTTGAAATAAACAGCATGCTGTGATCTTGTATATTTAGTAAGATTTAGTGGCATTAGTAATGACAGACATGATTCTTCTATGCCAGAAGAGGCTACATCAGATTCATAAGCAGCACTCCTCTGTTCACTGTATTCTCATACTGAGCCAATAGATCTGTTGTCAACTCTATTTGCAGTCTGTCAAATATGGTCACAAACTTGTCTTTTCAATATTCATCTACCCAATGCAATTGAATCTTTTTTAGCTAGAGTATAAAGTAGTTGATCAGCAGTTAGAACTGGTGTTTATTCCAGGTTTAGGAATGCCACACCATCTCTTATTTCTTTTCTGGTGACAACACTGAGTTTTATTTTGCAGAAGAGACAACAAAGAGCTTATGCTCATATCAAAATCTGTAGTCTTTTCCTGGCTTGCATACTGAACTGACTCTGTTGAATAAATCCATCTAAGGTTTATTTAAAAAAAGACTTTGATCTGGCCATGATAAATCAATGGTGTTTAATGCTGGGTTCAGTTTAATGAAGAAGGCTAGTGAGATGTATGATTCAGGAAGTTCAAGAATGATTTTTACCCTACTGTCTACAAGGTGTGATGAATAAATTGTCTAAATTATGGAAAAATGAAAATAACACTGCCATCTCATTTTAATGGATATATTTATCAAAATTACATGAAAAATTTCTCAAGATACTAAAGAGTAAATTTATTCAAAAAAATCGCCATTGGTTTCAACCACAGCCTCCAGGCTATTTTAGAATCTCCTGAAACTTTTCTGGACAGTTGGTGAATGCTGCCATAATCCTTGCCTTCAGTTCATCTTTGGTGCTACAAGGAGTTTTGTTGGGCTCTGGCTCAACTGTGCCCCACACATAATAATCAAGGTTGCCAGATTTAAGGGGTGATGTGGTTGCAAAAATTGTCTGACAGCTATGACTGGGTTCTCTTGCTTGTGTGGCATGGTGCAGATTCCTGCTTCCAGGTATAGTGTGTGTGTGAGATATATATATATATATATCATAGTGTGTGTGTGTGTATATATATATATATATATATATATATATATATATATATATATATATAGGCCTCATTGTTGAGTTTGAGGTCCTCACCAACAGATTCAGAAGTAAGTTTTCTGAACTGCTCTTTTTCTCACGGACAGTGCCCAACTGATCCGACTATACTCTGAAGTTAACAAAATCAAAAACAATGTGCATATGCAAATTTAAAAATATAAAATTGTGTCAGTTTAACTGTATAATCTTAGGTGAGACACATATTGAGACTATTTCTTAATCTAGACCCCTTGACATCAATGCACTTCTTCCAACAATGCTTTGCAATCCCATCACGTAAGAAGGTAGTGTCCTGGTCCTCCAAAAACTCCTCCATAGCACATATCTCATCATTTTTTCCAAAATGGTGACCATGTAGGTTGGATTTGAGTTTAAGAAACAGGAAGAAGTTGGATAGAGCTAAGTCTGGTGAGTGAGGGGGATGGTGTAGCAATTCAAAGCCACAGTTGGCTGGTTCAGCTACTGTAACCTGAGCAGTGTGAACAAGCATATTATCCTGCCCTCAGCTTCCATCTGCATTTTGACTTCATTGCTTCCTTCAGTTGTCTTTCCTTTTTCCAAGTAATCTATTATGATCACACCTTCAGAAACTAAAAAAATGGAAGCCATCACTTTTCCAACAGATGCTGCTCGCTTGAACTTCTTCAGGGGTGGAGAACCAGAGTGTTTCCACTATTTGCTTTGAATCTTTGATCCAGGTTCAAAGTGGTGAACCCAGGTTTCATCTTGAGTTACTAATCTGTGGTGGAAATTCTCAGGGTCAGTTTGGAAGCAAGTCATGGCTTACTTATCCCCAAGATCTCAGTTAGAACAGTACATACAAGCTGAATGGGAACTAATGCCTGTGAACTTAGCTCTCTGCTGGACAGTAAGATGTCTGTTATCCAAAACGGTCTGATGAATGGCATCAATTTGTTCATCAGTGGTTGAGGTTTTTGGACAACCTGACTGAGGGTCTTCTGTGCTGTCCTTACCCCACTTGAATTCTGTAGCCCACTTCTTCAGTTGTATAGGAAGAGGAGTCCTCAGCAAGTGTCTGTACCATGTCCTCATGAATTTCCTTGGGTGTTATACCTTTATTTTGCAGATAATTTATGACTGCTCGGGCCTCTGTTTTGACCCATTTTTAGACTTATTGCATACCTCTCACCTTTGTATGTACAAAACATTGTTGGTGATACCGTCAACACCTGAGCAACATCATCATCACCAGCACTTTGCAAGAAGTTTTCCATGGTTTAATGTCTTGCCATATTGAGTCTTTCATTCAGCTGCATAGTCATCACTTTTCTTAAATTTGAGATTTCATTTTACTTTTAGAGGGTCTGGATTTCTTTATATTTTGTCACATCTGTGCCACCTGACATGCCTGAAGTAATTCTCTTCTGTGCTCTTTCTAGTTTGTTACTATTGCAGAATAGTCTACAGTTATTGTGATATTTTGCTTTATATTTTACCAGTGTGGCTTTTCTGTGATTTTTACCTTTGTCTACTCTTGCTAGATTAAGTGGTACTGGCATAATATTGATGGCTTGAAACAATGGTACAATTTTTGCAATGTTCTGTGTAGATGATTTGTGAATTCACTTTCAAGATGATCAGAGCCTTGCTGATTTCCCCTGACCTAACTTTAACAGCTCAATGAGGAAATAACTTGCTTGTAACTTTCATAAGTAAGCTAGTATCATTTCATCATTGCTATTCAGACTGAGTTTTCTCTAGTCATGATAAGCTATTCCATTTTCAATGAGGCTTTTATGCTTTGAGCATCTATTGGGACTCTAGTTCCTCCAGACCTCAAGTGGAACTTTTATATACAAATATATATATATATATATATATATATATATATATATATATATATATATATATATATATATTTCCTTACTGGAAAAATGTTTAACTCATTCTATCACTTCAGGAAGTATGATTCTTGATACTCTTTTAAAGAGTTAGAATAGACCCAAAATAATTAATTACTGAATTATAGATTTGAACTGGATCTGCTCAATCCTGTCTTTCTAGCCTTGATAGATTTAAAATTTGTTTACATTTTCTTGTGACAGAAGACTTATTTTCCACTTTGCAGCACCCCCGACATTGTTGAAAGCTTGTCACAACACTATTGCTATTCCCATGTTCAGAAGAGCTCCACTCTTTGATTCTATCAATCCAAGCCATGACAGATTAATTAATAGCATATGTTAATTAATAGTATACTTGATAGTTGTTTTAACATGTATTGATGGCCATTTTGACTGCTATATTGAAATTTTTCATGGATAGCACTTTAACTTTATCTCATGGTTACTTTTTAAAGAAAATGTCAAATTTCATGCCTGTCTCATCAATTGAAGTTTTCTCCACAAACCCACAAATTACATTTATCTGCTCCATTATTAGGAGCCATTTATAAGATTGATGTGTTAAACATGGATATTTAGGTATTAACATCATACCAGTAACCTCTATTCTCAATATCTACCCAAACCCAGTCATTATGGTATAAGATGCAGGGTATTCTGGAGTCTTTTGGGGAATGTCTCATATAGTAGGACTTTTATAGCTTATTTAGTTGCTACTTAGTAGAATTATGCAGTCCTATTGAGTAGCATTGTTAATTCTATGTTAAGAGTGAGTATTCAGATTGATGATTGTCTTTGAAGAATGTAAGCCTCTTAGTCAATACAGAATATTGGGCAAATATCATGTGAGCAGTATTTATATTAGCATCATCATCATAAAGCTGATATGTTTTTCAATAAAATTCCACCAATTTTATTGATTATCTTCGATCTGTATGAGAAATAAGGGAGCCAAACCAAAATATCATTTTTTTTTTCTGTAGAGTTTGATGATATTGCATCAATAAGATCAGTCATTTAAGGCATGCTGGAGAGATACTGGTGGTGCATAGTACTCTCCATTCTAATATTGCATCCATAATATTGATTGTTCTGGATTTGTTAACTCCTGCTCCATCTTGGCTCTGCTGTTTTAGAATCTGACAACCATGATCTGCACCACTTTTGATTGGTGATGCATGTGTATCAAATGCCATAACTGTAATCAATAGTTTTTGATCCAGAGATTTTTCCTATCTCACATAATGTGCCTTTTCTCTGCAAGATTTCAATCAATAAGAAAATCATTACAACATATAAACTATTTGTTTGAGCAGACATTCTTAACTGCTGCTGTTGGCTTCCTTATATATACTCAGTCTGAATATGCCACTTGTAGGATCAATGTAATTAAGCATAATCTACTCACAGTTATTGTTATGAAATAATACAATTTTTTATCAAATTTGAATTGTCTGGTTAAGTGACTGAATTAGAAAACAGGTTGCTGCTATGAAAATGAGAAATTTGTTAATCTGAAAATTGGATCTTCAACCTGAACTTATCAAATGAAGAACGTTGAAGGAATAAAAAATAACAATGTTTGCATGTTTCAAGTTTATTAAATTATTGAATAACAGTTGATATACAGCATATAAGTTGTGGGGACTCTATACTCAAAAATGTTGATATAAGATGTAATCATGTATCCTTTTAAGATAACCTTAAAAGAATGACTTCTTTGTCAACAAATCTAGAAAAAATCTATATAAAAAACAATTGTAGAAAGTTCCAAAATTGATATTTATTGTTTGCATCTTTAATTTTGTAATGTGTATGTTTGTTAATTTGCAATTATTCAAATTTAGTATTTGAAGGTCAGTGTATGATAACAAACTGAGTTGATGTTTATAATACTGGCTAACACAAAATCACTTTGTGGAGGATTTATTTAACAAATAATGGGTCAATGGATATATGTTAAATAATTTTCAATTAAAAGTTTATACAGTGAAATTAAAAACTCTGAATGTGATAATGTTAACAATGACTCCAAATACTTGTCAAATGTATTAAACGTTGCACAGTTTTCAGTTAATTATATATCAAAGAATAAATTTTGTGTATATTATTTAAATGTTTGCTATTAGTATTGTTTCCATTTTAATATAATTACGTCAACAAGTAGGTATTAATGGGTATGTTCAGTTTTCAGTCACATATTATCTTGTTTTTTGAATATTTTATCATTCTTTATAAATTAAGCTTAGGTACTTATATTTGAATATATCTATGCATGTTTGTTATTGTCAAATCTGCATGTATCACATGTTGATATATTTCATACATTCTTCTATCCATTAAAAAAATTGTAATAACCAAGAAAAAGGAAAATATTTCTCACAATCGTATATTAATTTTATCAGTGGAGAAATCTTACAAATTATGCTTGGTGCTCTATGACTTGCATAATTGTGATAATGCTAGAAAAAATATTTAACTATTTTGGTTTATGGATATTTCCAAACAAACAGTTTTGTTACTTAATTCTCATTTTGCTGTTACTCCAAGATTTTGCAATCACTGTAGATTCTAGGTTAATTTCCTTTGCTTTTATTGTTAATTTTCAAAAGCCTTATCTTATTAGGATACTTATCTCTTTAAAACACCTTTTACTTTTTCATAGCGAGGACCATTAATTGAAACTTTTTTTGAAGGTTTACACTTGCCTATCTTATCAATATTGCAATTCTCTTTTATATATTTCAAAAGATTATGAACAGCATAATCAGATTTTCTATAATAATGAAAAGTTTTACTTCATTTTGTTTATATTACTGTTTCTAATATTTTTCATGTTTGTTTTGCTAATTACTTGAAGTAATTTTTAATAATAATAATCTTTTAAATCGTTTTGTACATGTTTTTGTATCACAAAGCAATAATCAGACATTGAGATTTGTATGATTTCAAATATGGTTAAAATATCCATTGGCATTGTGTGAGCTTTTCCTGGAGGTCAGCAACTGATTGTAAATGTTTCTGTATGAAATGATGTAATATCTTTTTTTTTTTTTTTTTTTTTTTTTTACTTATATTTTATGATTTTAATTGTAAATTTCTGATTTGAAATACTTTTGGTGAAAAAAATGATTTTTGAATGTAAGTCATTCTAGAAACCTGTTTTCTTCTCTTTCCTTATTTGTATTTCCAAATAATATTAATTGATCAATCATTGTTGTTTATTGTTTTCATTCTATTTTTTATTACTTTTAAAGGATTTATTAAATGATGCCTTTTAACTCTTTATACTCTTTAATTTGAATTCATATATATATATATATATATATATATATATATATATATATATATATATATATATATATATATATATATATAGTTGTCCTGTTACATATAAGAATCATTTTGTAATCTTAGAGATTACATTATATACTGACATTCTAATTGTGTGTGTTTGAAATGTTTTGCTTTTAGCTTTTTCATTTTAAATGCTTTTTAACATCTCACACTTTTTTATATATTAGTTGTCAAGGCCTTGATTTAATAAGGCATAAAATCAGACACTATTGATTATTAATTGCAGACATTTTTTTTTCTACATGTCATTATGAAATACAAAAATCAGTTAAAGTTAATCCATTTTTTCTTTCTACTTTTTTCGTCCGCTGGCGTTTTCTCCTAAATATAAGTTAAATTTGCTATTATTCTGGTGGATTTACTTTAAACTGTATTCAATGATTTTCATTTGTTTATTCCTTCAGTTTTATTCAAAAGTTGTATAACATTCTTTTCTTTATTTTTATTTTCTCTTTATTTTATTACTGTAAACTCATTTTACTAATAAATTTGATAATGAATTGACTTGGATGTTAATTGCTCCAAAGGTATTGGCTATTTTGTCACTATTATGCTTTGTCTAATAATGATGACAGTGCTATCTTAAACTTTCTGTTTTTGCTTTTTTAGATTTTCCCAATACAGCTGAACAAATACTTTTCAATTAAACCTCAACCATTTTAATATTTATTGCCTTAAAACTGAGGCAAAATGATGAAAAAGTTTACAATTATTCTTTTTTTTAATTTTTCTCAAGGCTTGTGATTTTTACAAGTGTTCAACAATTAATTATCATTATCTCAGTCTACCATGCACAATTTTTTTTTTTTTTTTCTTGGCTGTGCCATGTCCAGAAGAACATACCTCCTCTTACTTGGATCCCTTTTCCCAAGAGTAATTTAATTAAGAATAACAATTATTTTACGTTGATATGCCCCTTTACAGCTTTTGATAATTACTACTTGAGCATTCTTTTATCTGATTTTGCTTTTTCTTTTTTTCACATCTATGCTACTATGGAGAATTATTTGCAAACTGAATTAATTTATGATTCTAGTGGATTCAATAATTTGTTAAATTGTGTTTATCGCAGACATTCTAAACTTTGTGATATTTTAAAAATAAAATCTAATTAAGGCATATGAAAAGGATGAACTAAATTAATCATTTCAGATTTGTTTTTAAACTTTGTATAAAACAATGTTGTTTATTGGAATATTTTTGTTCTGAAGGTTTTTTATTTATTTATTTTTTTAATGAATTTATGTTAAATACCATTTACCTAATGAGCAATAAAAAAAAAAAATAGTATTTTATATTGACAGGCATCTTTTTATTATTATTATTAATCCAAATGTTTTAGTGTTATCTATAGCTAATGTCTAAAAAAAAAAATCCCCAAATGGGTGTTGAAAAGTTCTCAACCCAACCCCTTCCCAAAATCTGACATGTCTTTTTCTTCCACTCTGAGAATTTTATAGCACTTCTCCATGCACGCGCATACATATACATACACACATATATATATATATATATATATATATATATATATATATAAATAATATATATATATATAAATAAGATGACCTTTAAGTCCCAAAAATTATCCTTAATGATTGATGTTGGCTTATACTATAATTCTAAGAAAGAAACCTTAAATTTTGAGTAATGTTTGTCGATAGGTTAACCTCAACCTCAGGACAATAACCAATAACATATATGAAAAGATTCACATTATCAAATAAACTGATAACAAAAGTAATAAAACTATTTCTACCTTATACAGTGATAACTCAGCTTAAGTTGTTTTGAGTTAAGTCATTTTCAAAGATATGTCTGTTTTTCTTAAATATTATATGGAAAGATAAAATTTGCCCTATGTTGTTTTATGTGAGTTTACATTGGCCATTAAAAATATTGGAAACATCAAAACATTAAAATAATAATGAACACATATAAAATCATATTTAAATAAATTTAAAAATATATATCTCATAAAATCATCAAAAACAACAAAAAAATTAGCATAATAAAGTATGTTTAGCAGATGCTCTTCTTCCAAATTCCTGCCGACAGGTGGTAGTTGTGCATTGTTTTCCCCTCCACCACCGAGTTTGAATTCAAACTTGTTTACATCTGTGCTCTGCTGTTGGCATTCTTTCAATTACATTTCAGTTGTGATTTAGAATACATTTTTGCCCATGTCTCTGAAGAAAAGTCCAGTGCTAATACGATGCATAAGGCTATATCACTGGAATATAAGGTGGAAATTAATTATTTTATTCAAAATACCGTACGTATATATCATAAATACTGTAATAGGCAATAGGGAGTGTTTATTTGTGGTTTATAGTGTGGCTATTTCATCTTAAGTCGTTTTTTTGTCCTAAGTTGTGACCTCTGGAACCAATTAACAATGTAAGGTGAGGTATACCAGTATATTACTGGTATAACTTCATTATAAATTGCCTATTCAAAGAATAATTCCATATCAACAAAATCAACTTTTATCCATGCAAGCTCAGCTGAGAAAATGTAAACATCTAATTATTATTGTATTCACAGCAGCCTTTATCTTTTGCTAAACTGGCAGAGACAGAAGTTAGGAATAGACTGAATAAAAAAAAAAAATGTTAAAAGTGGAATATACTATTATCATACATTATTATACTGTTATTAGCAGTATTTGTGATTGCTGATGAAGTATAATGGCCATTAGTACACTAGGCTGTTTGTAACTGTTTAGATATAGGAAAAGAAGAATCAGTATACATAAGAGATCACATGATGAAACATAAACTAAACAAAGGTTTCCCTTTTAGGGAACATGTGTAGGAAAAATATGATATAGAATCAGTTTTATTTTGTTTATTTTGAATTTCTAAGAATACAATAAGTAACATTTCCAATAACATCATCTTTATATAATCAATAAGCAGTTGTCTTGTACAACAGATATAGAATAAATTCATGAAAATTTGCTATATTTCTTTGACCTCATCTTATCTAAAGGTAATCTTATACATGGAAATATACAATACACACACACACACATATATATATTAAGAAATGGACAAAGTCCGACAATTTATTTATTAAAGACATTTTTATGTTTAACATTCTTTTTTCTTTTTTTTTTTCTTTCAGGCCGGTAAATGTTATTTAATACTGTTTATTATAAACAGAGCATTTACTTAAATACTTGTATCTATAAAAAAAAAAACAAAAAAACATTAAACATAAAAATGTCTTTAATAAATATACACACACACACACACACACATATATATATATATATATATATATATAATTTAATAGGCTGGTTAATAAAACTTAAGGAATAAAAAATCCACAAAATGATAACAATATTGGCAATAAAATTGATATTTATTATATAGTAACCTTTTGACTAAGTTGAAGCATGAAGAGAGATTTTAAAGTTGGAATTTTCAGATGCACCTGTGTCCTTTTTCAACAATATAAGAAATAAATAAAGAAATTGGACTTGCTCTTCCAAGGAATGTTTTTGGTGTTGGTTTGAGGGCTCTCTGTAGAAATTATTCTGTCAGTAAACCCAAATCTCTTTTTTTATCCCTCAATGTGATTTTATTTTGAAAATATATTTAAACTCTGATCTGCATCTTGTTGGCTGTTGAACGAAGACATTAAAAGCATGCATCTGATGTCATCAATGCTATGAAACTGTTGGTTGAAGTGTGCAGCAACATGGAAATTGGTGTTGCCTTTTTTTTTCTCTCTTATGGTTAAACTGAAGACGGAATTTCGTTCTAGTATTCTTCTTCTTTTCCTTTTTTGCATTTGTGGCAGAAAAGTAAATATACAAGATGTGAACTGCCACGAGTCAAAGCCAATGATTTGAATGTTGTGTGAGTGCTGCAGTGTCGGTGAAGTGATTGCTATCAGTGATAATATGTTTGCAGACATGACATGGGGTGGGGTTATTGCAGGTGATATTCCTTTGGTGAGGTGGTAAATTATGTTTGCTGGAGGATGTTAGGAGTGTGTGTAGATCACTTCTCGCTGAATAACTTTCTAATTGTTTGGTCAGATTTTAATTACTGGAAATCTTTTAAGATATAGGAAAGCTTGTCAATATTGTAATTAAAATAAAAAAGCATGTGAATTTTGTAAATTTTTTTTTTGTTTTTTTTGTTTCATAGGTTAGAAGAGTATTTGTTTTGTTTGGAAGCCTTAATGATTGATTTAAAAAAAAAAAAATTTTATGTAATTTTAAGTGGGTAATTCCTCTTGAGATACTAACTGAATAGTTGTCCTATGTGCATTTTGTGAAGAGAAAAATTTTATGCATAATTTTATTTTATTTTTTATTTTTATTTTTTTTTATTTTTTTTTAGGTTGGTTGGGTGGCAGCTAATGAAATTTAGGTAGCAATGACCATCTTTGGGATTGGTGTTTAGCATAGTGGAGATGTGGTTATTATTTAGACATACCATTTTATCCAGAAACAGAATAGAAGTGGTGGAATATTTCATTGTGAATTTGATGGTGTGGTGGAAATTGTTGCATTGTTTTTCTAAGGTCTTGGAGACTGTTCTCGCCATGAGTCCATATAAAGAAGATATCATCTATGTATCTGTGGTAGTGTAGGGGTGCTAGGTGGTATCTACTCAACATATCTTGTTCCAGGGCATCCATGAATATGTTTGTATAGCTGGGAGCCATTTTCATTCTCTGACTTGAAGAAATTTGTGCCTGTTGAACTCAAAATTGTTGTGCGTAAGTATGTATTGTATAATGTTGCTGATGTCTTGTGTGTTGTATTCCTGAAAGCCTGGTATGTAAAAAAAAAATAAAAATAAAAATAAATTCTTACAAGCCAGTATTCCCTCCTCATGTGGGATGTTAGAATATAGAGATGTTACATCCATGGTCACAAAGAGTGAATCATTTGGTAACCTATCTATTTTTTTTTTTTTTTTTTTTTAGAATTCTATGTATTTCTACAACTGACAAGATGCAGATCAGTGGAACTATATTTTCAAAATAAAATCACATATTGAGAGATTAAACAGGGACTTAGGTTTACTCTGAGTATAATTTGCACAGGGAATCCTCTAACCAACAACAACATTCCTAAGTCTCACGTTTTTGCTTATTCCTCGGATTGTTGAAAAAGGGCAGAGCTGTGTCTGAAAATTCCGACTTTCTCTTTGCACTTCAATTTAGTCAAAAGTTTAATGTATAATAAATATCAATTGTATTGCCAATATTATTTTGTTGACTTTTTATTCCTTAAATTTTATTAACCACCTATTAAATTTACATATTAGTGGGCCATCTTTCATTTTAATCATATATATATAAATCAAACGATCAGATATAAGCAAGCATATACGCGCGTAAGCAAATAAATAATCATCAAATTTATACATAAGATGTAAACATGATAGTGCTCGATGTGGTTACAGAGCAAAGATATATATTAATTAGTACATATATGTGTACCTACGTTTTGGTGTGCAACTTAATTTTTGCTGGAATCCAGCAGTATTTGTATTTTTTGCTACAATTTGACAAGTGTTTGATAATGTACATGACAAATGCCAAGCAGTAAGTTATCTATACAGTTAAAACTTGTGATGAAATTATAGCTAAACTGTTGACTATTTTATATATCATCTATGCCAGCCTATAAAATATGTAGCTTACAAGAGCACTAGGGCCATTATATTCAACTTATTCAAGCACTCCTTAACTTTTCAGATCCCAGTAATAATATCAGCACATTGAATGCAGTGTAATATTTGTACCCAGATTCAACAAGTAATGTTTTTTAACAATTATGATCAACTTCATCTTTAATATTATGCAGTAAAAGGCAAATACTTCTGCATCTTTAATAAGATATATCAAGCTCAGAATTATTTATTTTTTTCAGTTATTATATATACTATTGATTAACCAGTGAATTCTATTGTTCTACATTATTAGGAAGTAAAATAAGTAGTTTTTAAATTCTTGGAGTTTTCTATCATCATTACTAACCACGAATGTTATTCATAAACATATTCATCTCATAAAAATATTGTTTGTTTATTTATTTTTGCAATATTTTTATTAACAGTTCTATTGGTATCCTATTTCATATTTGTTATCAGATATGCTCATTAACTTGTTACAATTTCTTTCCTATCTTGTTAAATGATCTCGCCTTATCACTTGTGACATGTATCAATTCATACTTACAAAGTATCCCATTTTAATTTTTGCTAAAACAAAATCCACCAGATATTGCAGTTATTTTATTATTTTCTTACCTTTTAAAATTTTCTGAAGGTATATGCACATAACAAAAAAAATTAATTCTGTAATATTCAAAAAACTTTAATGTATCTGAAATTAGAATGTAACAGATTTATAAGATAGATCCATTAGAATAGTTTAGTCATTTTTGTATGTGGCAGATATGTGGATATATAAGGTATTATTTGTTCAGTCTTCTGTGCATTGAATATTTCTTCTCTTTCAAAAGATTTTAGGGTTTTAATCTTTAATTTTTTTTAAATTACTTTTAGTATATTAGCAACTTTCATCCCTTATTTTAATTCTGTAAGTTATCACAGATATTTCATATTTTTTGTATGATTATTTTTCCAGGTCTTTGAGATAGTGTAGTAATCATTTTTCTTTGTCTCTGGACCACTATCCATTTGATTTCAATTAAATAGTGTAACATTTTTTATTGAACATTTCTAACTGGTTTGTAGTAAAATTCAAACCCTTACCAAATTTCTTTAATATTTGTTTTCATCATTTGAAATACTAACTTTTCAAAAAAAGATTAACTTTTGAATGAATTTAAACTTTCCATTTAACAATCAGAAGAAACATCTTTTTTAATCATCTGCAGATTGTCTTCCACTTTAAAAAAAAATGTATTTTATTCACTATCTAATTTTCAATTGCATGTTTTGCTTTAGTATACATGAGTAATTTTTAGTAATGGATTGATTCATAGCTCTTCATCTATCCAGCTTATATTCTTTATTAAGGATAATATACTTAGAAATTGTTTAATCTATGAGCAAGAACATTCAAAATAATGTTTTAATATAAAATCAATAGCTTCTCATGATATTGACATCCTTTTAATTTATGTATTTTTAATTTAGGAAGAATATAGGTGACTGAACAGTTATCCGCACAAATGACAAAATCTGTAAACCAAATTTGAATTAATTCTGGTAGAGACTGTTCTTAAGAAAGGCACGTCTCTGCTTTTCTCTGTGCTCTATCTCATAGCCAAACATTTTAATAGAATGTCTTGTTACTGATGTGTTACAAAAGTTTTCAAAAAAGAGTCAGTAAATGTAAAATTGGGCAAAACACCATCCTTTGACTAACTTACCTGCTCAGGAAGTAGAAGTGAAGTTGTTACCTCCATTGTCAACCTAGCATCCAAGCAGGCTTTTTTAACCTGGAACTAAACAGTTTCTTCTTCTCAATGGATTATGATTATTTTCACTGTTTTCATTTTTAGCAGAAAACCCTAGCCAAAACCTTACACAGTGTGTGTGTATATATATATATATATATATATATATATATATATATATATATATATATATAAAAAAATAAATAAAAAGTTCAAAAAAAATTTTCTGTAAAAAAAGCATGCTAAATTAAGGTCCCAAACTTGATAAAAAAAAAAGTTTTAACATCAAAATATTTCTGATTATTAAGAACAAAAATGAAAATATTTTTTTTACTATTTTTATTAAATTTTTTAATCCTTACTGCATATTTTGAAAAAATTTTTTTTTTTTTTTTTTTTTCTTCCCTTTCAGCATCTGGGCCAAAGATTAGTATGGGAAATTTAGAATCCTCTTTGCAGTTAAAAAACATTGTTTTGGAAATTCTTGCAAATAATTGTCAGATTTTATTGAAATTTTCAGGATGTTCACAAATGAATTTAATTTTTTTTTTTTTTTTTTTTGTATTTTTTTTTTTTTTTTTTACATTTTTCTTTACCTTTTTTATTTTTTAAAAATTTTGAAAATTAAAATTTTTATCTTTATATATTTATATTAGTTAAAAACAGGAATTCTTGGAGAATTTAAATCATCAATTTGTTTTTGTTAAATGGAAACACCATTTACTGAAAATCTGCTCTGAATCTTAAAATAAAAAATGCAATAAGACTATGACATTATTTAATTAGAAATCTTTTAATTGCTTTTATAAATAAGATATATTAATGACACTATTGTCTTAAGAAAAAAATGTTTTTCAATGAATTATGAATCTTTACAAGAATTGTTTTCATTTTTAAATAATTTTAATTAGAAAAATTTGTTTTAAATCTCTTAAGATTCTATTAATTTCAACCTTTTTTAGATGATATTATTAAGTGAAAATTATATTTACTAATCATAAATGAAAAAAACATTACAAATTATCAAACACCAATATTTTGAAAAAAATTTTGAATTTTTTTTATTAGTATATAAATGTACCATTTTTTTGTAAGTACAGGTGACCATACACAACATTTATCAGAAAATAAGATTGATGACGCTAATAAATTTAAAGCCAAAATTTCTAAAATTCAATAAAATATTAGATTATGGAGAATATTTTCATAAATTTTTAAGATTACTGAGTACTTAAAAATTAAATAAAAAAGGCGCTCATGTCATTTTCTTAAATTATGTTTTACAGATAAAATCTCTGTAAAACATTAAATTTGTCATCACCTTGTCAAACACATCAGCATGGCTACTGTTGATCAAAAACACAGCTACTGTTGGGATAAAAATTTTGTTTCAAATCAGATTAATTCTACTTTAAATCAGCTAATATTCCTCAAATAAAGTTTCAGAAAAGTATATTTTATTTTTGGAATATTTTTTAATAAAGAGAATTACATTGCGATTAAAGGCAATTAAAAAAGGGTACTAATCAGCTATTTTAGCAAAAAATGAAATTCCTTCCAGTAAATTTGAATTAGTTTTAAAAATACAGCAAAGAATTTTGCTTATTGGAAATATTAAATTTAATCTATTAGCTTGAAATTAAAACTAAAATAAAAGTTTCAAGAAAGATTTTTCATTTTAAACCTTAGGTTTTTTTTTTTTTTTTTTTTTGTGGTGCGGATATAGAGGTACCAAATAAATAAATAAATAAATAAATAGACACACAGAGGAATGATAAGGTGGATGCTAGCATTACCCACCATAGTTTTCCTAGTTAAATTTAGATTTACCAAGTTGAATACTTTTTATTATGTCTTCAGATTTGTGTAGATTTTTGTATTTTTTTTTTTTTTTTTTTATATAAAAGAACTGTAAACCATACTTGACTGGTGTTTTTGCTTTTTGCTTAAACATGTTCTTTTCATATTTATTTTGAATAATTTATTTTATTTTGGATGCCATCATTTAAATTTTTTTTTTCCTCCAATTGT
Organism: Acanthosepion pharaonis; assembly: GCA_903632075.3. Lineage (NCBI taxonomy): Eukaryota > Metazoa > Mollusca > Cephalopoda > Sepiida > Sepiidae > Acanthosepion > Acanthosepion pharaonis. The sequence continues at coordinate 278,410 of CAHIKZ030002066.1, read as the reverse complement.
AAAATATTAGAATCTCTTAAATCTTGTTTCCTCTCTCCCTCTAAGTGATTTACTGCAAGTTTTCAGTAAAGATAGTATCAATAATAATTTTTGTTTACCTCCCTTTATTTTCTCAAGCATTCATATTGCTTCTATCGATAAGCTAACATAAAAGATTTTCAGCCTGGCTTACTCCTTCCCCAACAAATCCTCAAAGTATTATTTTCCCTGATAAGTAGTGAAATCATGTCAATTAGAAATAATTGTGTAATGTTTGCAACAAATGAGTTTTTCTGTCTGTCATGTGTTGGCCATGTTTTGGTGAAACCAAAAAAAAGATAACAAAATCTCTGTACCCATTCATATTGCTCAATTGGGGAATGCAAACATCTAAAGGCCTTGAATGCCTTTTATATCAAAACTGATACCAGATCAATACAGAGCAATTGGTTGATAAATTGAATTTTCTGTTCATCATGTGTTTTTTTTTATTTATTACATTATCTCTCTTTCTCTCTTTAATGGCCTAGAATTGGGATATCATCAATCACTTGTTTATTATTGCACATTTGTATGATAGTTGTTGTCTTGCCTAAAATCTAGTTAGGAGGAGAATGACTGATTCTCTTCAACTAATGAAGAAAGTAAATCACTCTGCATCTAGTCACAAATGGATCCTTTTGATAAAATGCATGTTTGAGCACATTTTTCGTTCTTTCAAGGATATTATTTGCATCCTTAATTGTTCATTCCCAAATGAGAATAGATAGATTTCTTCATGAATGGCTCAAACATTGCATTAAAATGCTTTTAAACAATGCTGTATTCTCTTTGTTCTCTTAAATGACCAAATAAATGGTTTAATATATTTTCCAACTCTAGAATACCAATATAAATTTTATCTTGTGTGTGTGTAATATATATATATATATATATATATATATATATATATATATATATATATATATAAATGAATGAATCAGTTAAGTAATTTTTTACAAAAGGTCTACAATTTTTTTTTATATATATTTGCTGAGAATATTATTTTTGTTACAATTTTCTTTGTTATTCTTTAAACCTATATAATTAAAAAAAATTAAATTGCTTATGCTGTCTGTTCACAATGGACATTGCAAAAAAATGCCTAAAAAGAAATTTGAAAACATTTTTAAAAATATTTATATGAATAGAAAAATATTTGTCAGTTTCTCATATTTTTCTATACCTACCTCAAAAAAAACTTAATGGTAGATAGTTTCTGGAACTATCTTTGTCATTGGTTTTTTTAACAAACTTATTGATTTATCATATAGACATTCCATTATAACAATGGTAAGTAATCTAATGTGGAATAATAATAATGTATACTTCTAGACCTATCCAATGATTACAATCCTGCAATATTTTAGGCAACACAGTAAGAAAAAAAATACTAACTGAAAATGTTACAAACCAATAATAGTTTGTCTTTTTTAATAATTGTGCTATTAAAAAAAAATGTTTACATTCTGAAATAATAAACTAGTATTGGCAAATATAATTCAAATCTTCTGTTGTTATTGATTATTCACTCAAGATTTCTCTTATAGTATATAAAATTATGTACTAGAATCAGCTTATTGCTGTTTTTTGTTATATATATATATATATATATATATAATGACTCTGCTTTTTTCTCAATCCCCCATCAGCAGGAGTCAATGTATAACTTCATGTTTTTGGCTATGGTGTTAAAAAATTTATAGCCTATATTTATTAATTGTAGTAGAATTAATATTCTTGTCCAATTTCTAATCTCTTTTCTATCTTTTTAATATTCTTGTTTTTCTCTGTTTTATTGTTTTAGTCATTCATACACATGCAAAATATTCAATATGTTTTTATATAGTACATATTGATGTTATCTTCTGAACATATATATATCCATTATAAGAGACAACTAAAAGTTCTCAGCCCAACCAAAAGGAATTTTTTTTAAATTCTGAGGTTTAGTTATTTGGTCAGATTTTGGATCAAGTTGAAAATTTTTTTCAGTACTTGCTCATAGATTTTAAAAAATTTGATTGTTGAATTATTGCTTAATTTCTTTTTCATCTGATATCTTTTTATAATAAAGAAAAAAACTTCTTTTTATTTAAAATTTTTTTTCTTCATCTAATGATTAATGTATATCATATACATTATGTTTCATATAATTTGCAATTGTCTAATAATGAATGTTATTTCAATAACATTTACTCTAATAAATGTTATTGCCATTAATTATCATGTTATATTTTCCAGAGTATTTTTATTTATTTTATACTGATTTTTAATCTCTCTCTCACTTACACACACAGCTATCTGTCAGTATTTCTATTTGTCTTAGGAATTCAAGACTCTCCACAGATTTTTTCTTCATCTCTGAATTGCCACAACTTTTTGGGAAAGCTTGTGTAATGATTTCTTGCCCCCTACTTCTAGATTGTCAGTAACCAAAGGCTACCATTTAACCCATATCTGGGAGAAGAAAGGGATTAATGCCTTTCTCAAGAGCATTGTGAAACCAATGTCATGAACAATTATAGAACTTGACTCACCAGTTTCATTTTCTGTGCTGTTTCACTACCTGCTTACACCAACACATGTATATGGTTCTGATTAACTGTGAGGTCATACATTTCTTGTATCAAACAACCTTATTGAATGTATAGGGTTCATTGAAGTTTTTGTTTATTTCTGTTCATTTTTCAAGTCACTAGCTTGACGTCTTTGTAGTTCAAGTTATAAAAATAGTGACCATTAAATGTTAATTTTAATTTGTCATGATTTCTATTAAATTATTCTAGACTACATCATCAGCCATATGAAAGTTGAAAAATAAAAGTAATGACATTTATGATGTTATTAATATAATAAAAATTTAATTAAAAGCTATTAAAGATAGAGGAAATAGCAGACGATGAAATTAAAAGGAATTTTTAGAATATGTAATTTAAAAAGAAAAAATTGAATAAGGTTTGTTTAGATCAAAATTACTTATTCTATCAGATGTTCCCTAACCAGTAGCGAGTTTGACTAAGCTTTCATCTACTTTTTGCATCTAAAAAAATATCAATATCTATCCTCCTCCTAAGTGTCTGTAACTATACTTGTATGCCTACTCTTCTGTACCAAAATTGTCACAAAGATAACAGATGGTTCTCAGACAGCCTGACGCCAAGAAACACTCAATTTACTAAAACACATGTATCCAAATATATTGTTTTATTTTTCACTTCACTCAATTAAAAAAAAAAAAAGTAAGTTTCATTAAATGAGATATTCCATGGTTATGTGGCTGATCTTGGGAAATATTATATATAGAAATTTTTGCTAAAAGGATTAAGAGATCTAAGATATAAAAGTCAAATTTGGAGCTTACTAAATTTGTTTTGAACACTAAAAGTAATTTTCCGCTTATGATTTTTTTCATTTCTTTCTTTCTCTCTTTTTGCCTGGTATAGATCAAGACAGAAAATGAGAGCTTGAATCTTATCCAAAATATATTTCTTATGATGATGGAAATGCTTGTCTATCTTTGTAGTATCAGAAGATTGTTTTGAAGCTCCTTGAAGAATTCTTAATGAGATTCATCACTTCCCACTGGGCAGGAACAGTACTGGTTGGAAATAGTTGTTATTGCCATGTGTCGACCATCACCATTGCAACAATTCCTCCATTTGGGCTTGCATCATAATTTCTTAATTCCTAACATTTACTGGGGAAGAAGGAATGCTAAAAAAAAATTTTGAAGGGAAATCAGTTTTCATTACATCTTTTCTTTCTTTGCAAATATAAAGCAATAGAGGCAAGCAAGAACATAAAACAAAAATAAAATTTCAATCCAAATGCACTCAAAACAATTCTACATTTTCGTTTATATTTTGTTTACCAAAAAAGGATAGCCAACTTTAATAATGTCAGATTATGTATAAAAGTTTGTTTATTCAATTAAGACTAGAATGAGATCTAGCTATGTAATTATCTTTGAACAACCCTGCTCCCTTTGAGTTGGAATACATTTCTTTTAGGCTCAACGAGATGGGAAGCAAAGAAAACTAAGAATACAGAAAGGAGACGTACATCAGTTCTTAAATAATTTTTGTATTTTCATTTTAGAAAAATCTACATGGGGAAAAATAAAGGGACAAAGAGTTGCTTTCCTACCCATGATCAAAAAAGCTCTGTAACTGATTCCTTGTCTGTAAAGAACATGCTCAATTTGCCCTGAATATAAATATATAGTGAGAAAAATTTACTAAAAAAATGATTGCATTGTTTGCCAAGTTGAATTTAAATCTAGATTTCCTGTGCTTATTTTCATTGTTTTGAACGTGAAATGAAGCAAGAATGTAATGCATTGCTTAAACAAAGTTGAGTGTACTTTTAAGCATTGAAAATGCCACAATAGATTAGAGACTGTTGCATTGTCTTCAACATTCTAATCTGGAACTTTGCCTAAATTCTATTAAGTTTTTCTGGTGCTTACTGGGCTTTTCTGTCTTCATAGCTTTTAGTGTGCATTTCCTCTCCCCCAAAAAAAAGGTACCTGTGCAAGATCCTCTCTAGCTCAGCTTGGTGCAGGAACTTTATTTGTAATTGATTCAACAAGTGGTCAAAATTCATGTCATCTCAATAGGTGTCCACAACTCCTTGATATTTCTAGGTGCAAAATCTTGTATACAAGTAAATTTTACTAGTACATTCCATAAATGCTTGGTTGAGCCCACACCACTTTGTCAGAAGCCTTCAGAATAATCCTCAAGCCAATTCTGGACAACTTTTGTCCAACTGTTGGAGTACATGCTTTTTTTTTTTTTTTTTTTTTTAAGTAATGGCAGAAATATTTTTTTTTTATGTTTATTACCCCCCCACCAGTTAATTTTATGAAAACTCTAGAAATTCAGTCGCGTTCAGTTTAGTGATTATATTAGTTAAAAGCACAAGGCTTTGAGGAAAGGAAATCATTTTTTTTTTTTTTTAATTGGACCATGAAACATGAAAATCAGCCATGTATTGTAACATACAAAACTCAGTAAAACAAAAATATTATTTAATTTCAAATACTTTCATTTACTTTCAGTTGTTTTTGTAAATATGGACAATATTTTCTGAAAGCAAAAAGATTTTTCGATGAAAAATGAATCTTTAATACAATTATTTGTAATTTCTTTAATTATTTTAGATTTTTACATTTAAGTTGTTAAAATATTATAAAATTAGTTGAAAGCCACATTCACTTTTGTAAATGTCCTTATGACATAGATCATTTTTTTAGTGCTTTGTAAATTGTATCGTTTTGTCCAATCAGAAGACCCGCAGTAATTAAGAAATGTAATTTTGTATTCATAAAAATCATTAAAATGGCTGTAATTAAAAAGTATGGAAGGTCACAAGGCTTGAGTGTAAGCGTTCTTCACTGAATGTCCATTTGCAAATTCTTCGTGCAAAACATGTTGAGCATTTTGAATTAATGTTTTTACTAATTAAAAAAATTTGAACACCATCCTAAGCCATTTTCAGCAGCAACATTACTACATTTTTAAAAGTACCATTTATTTCATTTACATATTTCATTGCAATTTCAATTTGGTGAAGTTGTTTTACAGTTTTCAGTGAGTCGTCTTATTTCAATTTTATGAATTTAATCTCACTCTCAACAGTCTTATTTTAATTTCTTTATAATATATTTTCCATAAAGCATCGTAAATGTAAAGGTGAAAGCTAAGTACAAAAAAAAAAAATAGAGCACTGAAAGTTTTCCTTAAAAATAATGAGATAAATAATTTGTTCACTTAAATCTAAATAATTTCACTTCTCTCCTTCCGTAGAATAAATTATCCTCATGTAAGCTATCAAAACGTCATGAATGTCTTTCATCACCTGTCGAGTGATGTGAAATGTTATGACCTGCTTTGTTTTATTTTCAAACTACATCTTTTTGGTGCAGAAACTAAGTTAAGCTTGTTTCAGAATATTTTAAATAAACATAATTTTTGATTTTCTTAAAATAAGTTTTGAAAAATTATAATTGATTTTTAAAAGAATTTCAAACTGAGATTTTCATTATTTTTATAAAATGGAAAAAAAAAATGGTTGCCATGATTATCTGTCAATTTTTCTGACTCAAAAAAAAAAAAAAAAAAAAAAAAAAGATTTTTAACGAAAATTTTGGACATGCTAGGAATGATTAAAAACTGTAAAAAAAAATACCCCAAAATTACTTTGATCTTTCCTCTTAATAATAACATAAACATTTTGACAATAAAGTTTTGTTTTCGTCAAGTTTGGTGTCTTTTTCATCATGCAATGCTCTTTTTTAGCAATCTCATGGAGGTACCTACCTTAATGGAACAATCACCAGCCTGCAGGGTGCTTTGTTGACAACTGATGTCCATGGCCTCGTGGGGTCTGCGCTACACCTGAACCCTACCACCAACCTGAAACAACTGAAATCATGACAACAGATCACACCACATGTTACCAGTCCTCTAGGGTCCAATTAGTAACATCATTGAGACAGAATTAGCCCAACAAAAGACAAAAATTGGTTATATTTGGTGCTGTAATCCCCAGGAGTTGCATCCCATTCGACAATGGGCTGTTGAGAGAAGACCTGCCACAGACCATTTGCATATAAATGATACTGGACAGATATTAGCAAATAGTCAGCATGGGTCTGGGACTGGGACTGGGAGAACTGTATAACACCAGTGTTTTTCTCGGTCTAGAGAGATGCTTCCAATATGCAGACATGTGAAAATCCGACAAAATGAGCACAATCATAAGCCCAGGTGAAGTGCTTTATTTGATGTTATAGTGTTTACAGGAACACTCTGGTGGGTCTTCTGCTTCTTTATCCTTTGGATCTAAAGAACACTGAACTGACTTAAAACTGAATATGTATGTGATACATGGATGTGATTTGTATATCACTTGTCTGTTACTGCAGACAATTCTAGTCATACACTTCAGTAATAAAAAATAATAGACTAAAAAATAAATCCATTAATTCCTTATGTGTGTATTTTAGTGTTGATAGTGTAGTAATTTATTTGCATGGACAATGAAATTGCTGTCTGTATGCAAATTCCATCCAAGGTTGTTGTGCTTGCTTTACACTGATGCCTTTGCAAAAGACATGGATCCATTTATTCTCTCTCATTACCTCCAGCTATGGAAGTATATAATTTAAATTTCTGGGCAGATTGGGCTCTTTAGTATGAGGTGGGTAGCTTGTCACCAATAAGTATAGCTCAAGCCTTGCTGCCACATTCCATCCTTCACAGGATGGATTCAAATCAGAAGAGCTATGAGGTCGCATGTTATATCATGTGAGCCAGGTAAGGGTGGGTGCAGTGTCTTGTTGGAACATGTACTGCCAACTCCTTGATCCAGAACTTGACCACCATATCCAGCAAAATGTATATGAAGTGCAGTGGCTTGCTGGAAGAATGTGGGGTAACATGAAATGACCCTTATTGCTCACAACCTCCAGGATCTTCATAGGCAACACAAACTTGGTGCGCATAGGATTCATACAGGTCCTGGAAAATTGACAGGGTCCTTTTCTTGAAAAGTCCTGGAAAAACAGCAATAGCCCGAAAGTTCCTTAATGTCCTTGAATTTTCTAAATTAAACTGACCACACATCCCTTTTCTCAATTCATGAAAGTCAAAATGCCAAATCTCAGAAATCAAGATAAAATTTTCCTTTAAGAAAAATGTTTTTTTAGTCATCAGTAATATTTGGTAATTATTGTGAATGATTGTCTGTTTTCATGATTGGAATGAGTTCATGACCTCATAGATCCTTCTGTATTTTCTCATCTAGGTGAAGACGTTTCCTTTAGCTGCTACCCTCACTCAATAAGAAAAGAGGAAAAGCAAAGATAAAAGGCCACCAGAAACAAGTAACCATCTCCATCAAAGATAAATTCATTCAAACTCATTGAATTTGCAGTTGAAAGGAAAATAATAAATTATTTTACAGTAATAAAATACATTTTAAGTAGCATCTTGAAAAATTTATCAGTGTATTTTAAAATTTGAACAATTGAAGAAATTTTATTCATAACTAAATTGTTGCCAAAAGTAACAAATTTGAGAATTAAATTTGACTCAAAGAAAATGTAGACAGGAAGGATGATAGGAATAGAAAATGTCTCTTAGGATAGGATAGAAAATGTCTTCAAAAAATAAGAATGTTATTTTTAAAGTTTGCAGGCTAATAATGCCCTGTATCTCTAGTTTGAAAAAATTATGAAAATTTAAAACTTATTTGGCTTTTATTACTTGGCTTTAAAAGTTCAATCTGGCAACCCCTGTCTCTTTACTTTTGTATTTCTATTATAGATGTCTAGAAAATGTACACACATGTGAATGGCTATTAGATACTTGGCCAGATGTCATCAAATTTGTGAACTTAATTTAAAAAAACAGAAAAATGTTTCCAGAACAAGTCCTTCTCTGTGGTGATGTTAAATGTGAATGATGTTTTATTTCCAGTGAAACCAGATTTTTGTGTCGGTTTTGAAGGACATTAAACCGTTTCTAATAAAATATCAAGACAATAAACTGTTGCTTCCTTTCTGATAATCTTTTTAGCATGATCATGAAACTTAAGATTTGTTAAAGAAGGGCACACTAAAAAGATTTCCAAACTGAATGAATTTTTAAGAATTTTGTCAAACCCAAACATGCATAGAGATACTGCAAAGAGTGAATCTGGATTTCTGGCAGATAGGGCTATGCAAAAGCAAAATTTATCCAAAAAAAGGAAATGTATCGGCAAAAGATCTGTTTGCTTGCAGAATTGCAACAATGTTCATCAGCATCATTGAAAACTTTTGGCAAAGTCTCCCCTTAGATATCCTCTTGTAAGGTTACTTGCATGAGTGAACCCTGGATATATTTGTGAAAAAAAATGCCATAGAAGAGTCTAAAAAGATGTCTTTCCCACATAATGGACAGAAAACAAATCAGCAAGTCTGATTGTGATGACATCATCAGTCTGTACAAAGAGTTTGAGGAGGAGGCTGCTGGAAATATTACTTTCAAGAATTTCAGTAAGCATGAAGACTGTCTGGATGCTTTGTTCTACTCTTCTTTGTCGAGCAACAAAGAATATTAAATACTGGAAAGTTGTTCACAGATTGCTGGTACTCTCTCATGGACAGGCCTTAGTGGAGAGAGGTTTCTCAGTCAATAAGGAAATTTCCACTGACAATATGAAACCGCAGACTCTGATCACACACTGCATTATTATGGGCTATTTAGCCACTATTAGAGGTGCTGTAAATGTTCCAATGACTAAGGCTCTTCTCTGCAGTGCTTCCAATGCCAAAATAGCATACAACTATTACCTTTAGGCCAAGAAGAAAAAAAAAAAAAAGCAGGAAGAACAAGCTGGACAAAAATGGAAATCCATGCTTGTGGAAATTGAAGAACTGAAAACCAAAAAACAAAAGCTTGAAAGTTGCACATAAGATTTGCTGAGGTCAGCTGACAGCTATGCAGAGAAAGATGAGCAGACTCAGAACTTCACACTTATTGCAAAGTCCAGTGATATGCAAAGATCTGAAAAGAACAAATTCATAGAGATATCAAAATTAAAAGAGTACCTGAATGCTAAACTAGATGAGCTGAAAAAATATTAACATCATTGTGTTCTCTGCCATATGCAACAAAAGCTATATACCTAAAATGTGTAGTCATTTTGTGTGTGTGTGAGTGAGTTTCAGTCTTTGAAACTTCTTAACATCATCCTTGAAAAGCCCTGGAATTTTTTTTTACACAGTTCTGTGGGAACTCTGTGTGCATCACTGGGTACTTCTGTGGACCTGTTCAAAGACCCCTGTTGTTCCTCCTGTTCACCTGGCCATTTTCAAGAAGCTTGCTATCTTTAGGTCACTAGTGTTACAAATACAGAATGCTTTTTCATTTCCTATGTTAGATTGAAAGCTGGTATGACAATGCTCTTGATATGTCTGACAGAGGAACAACAATAATTTTAAAATTTGGCACATGCCAACATATTCTTCTTTTCTGTGCAATGTGCCTTAGAAATCATAACTCACTCTTTCTGATTCTATCTATAAGTGTCCTTTTTGTTTTCAGTTTCTCTAAAACTTTGTTATTGCTCATATGTTAAAGTCCATGGGATTCTCAGCAGCTCTCTGTAGAACCATATTAGGCTATCTTTTATTTATGGCTCTCTAAAGATGTTCTCAAATACCAGATACTTATTTAAATATTTATTATAAGTAAGTATTATATTTCATTTTTAAACAAAGTATTTTGTTGCTTAAATATGCTTTGGTAGTCCAAGAGGTATGCTATATTAAGTCATATAAGAAAAGTTTTTAAAAATAGTTTTCATTCTCATTTTATATTAAAATATCGAAGATAACTTTGAAAACCAGTTTAATCCAGATCATATATATGTATATATAGGGGAGCACCTCGAGGTGGTGTAATGGTTAGCAAGCTTCTCACTAGAACAATTTATGACTAAGTAGTGAGTTCGATCCCTGGGTGTCCCTTAATTTCGGCCCTGTGCCACATCTAAGCTACGCTTGGAAAATCACTATATGTATATATAAGGTCCTGCTAAAAAATTCAAGAAATTTGAACTGTATCAAAAAATGAATATAGTACTGATTTTTACTACAACCCAAAGAGGTACTTCTTTGAAATAGTCAAAATAAGTGTTTAAGTAATAGTTTTTTGACTGTTTGCATAGCACATTGTACATATATATAAGACCTTCACAGTAACTGTTTATATAACCCATGATCTCAGAAATATTAAAAAATATAAAATCTTTTATTCATTCTAATGATTATATATAGAGACAGCATATTCTCCTAGTAGTAAATTGAGGGTAATAATGCAATATTCATTTGAAGCTAGTATATATAGGAGAGGTTTCTTTTCTTTTTATAGCTGCCCACTGACTTTCCAGCTACTTCATCGCTCTCCTGCTTCACTGTACTAATAAACTAAAAGTTTTTGTCATAGGGAGAAGAAAATTTGAATGTTTTCAGTACCAAATTGTGTACTTTATTTAAAACTGGTTTGAACAACTGTATATTATGCATCAGAATTCAGTAAAAAGGCATTGTCAGTGGTCAGGAATAAATGCATACAATAATGTGTGTGTGTATATATATATATATATATATATATATATATTTTTTTTTTTTTTTTTTTTTTTTTTAAGAAATGGAAAGCTAAAATATAATCAAGATTGTACACCTGTCCAATCCATGGCCTAGCTTCCTCCTCTTTGTGTAAACTATTATTTCGGCATTGTTCTGATTTAGACTTATTGGTTGAGTTTACTCTTATGATAGATATCTGACATTCCATTTAATGTGCTGGGATGGTGAGGCTCAGTAACATACATTGACTTCAGAAGGAAAATGCTTAAAAACAAGGGTTTTTTTTTTGTTCATGGTTTTATTTGTAAAATGATTGGCTACAGTGTAGAAGCTGCTACTTTTAAGATTAGTTTGTAATGTTTGCTTTGTTTTTTCTTCAGCATAATTACTCTAAACGGATTAATCATACATCAAATGCTTTACATGGGTTTTGTTGAATACAAACATTTTGGGGTTTCAAAAATATTTTTCTTTGACTGAAAACACATTAGAAGATAAACTTTGATTCATATGTCCCTTTATGTTTTTGATATTCTTTGTTCTTCACAATTGTATCTTTTTATTCCCAATTAGATTAATTTCCTTTCTTCATTTAGAAAATCAATTATGATTGATTCATACAAGCACTTCATGTACAGATGATAAAAATATTTTTCAATTCAAACTTCTCATTTAATTTTCCTGTCTGGTGACATCTTTTATCATTATTATTTTATGAAAAGCTGATCATATGAAAAAGTTAAATTTCAGTTGAAAAAACATTTTTCTCCTTTAATCCTGTAACTAAAGTATAGCAAAGCAATTTGTAATAAATTATTTATCCACACACCCACATACAAAGAACATGAGTGACTTCAGTCAATATTATTAACAAGAAATTGAAGTGTTTAAGAAAAGTTCACAGCCTGACCAATAAAGATTTCAAAATAAATTCTGATTATTTACATTCAGACTATTGTCCTAATCTTTGTTATCACAATGTTTTGGCTGTTGTGTCCTTAGCTTTCATCAGGTGTATATCAATCTGGTTAACCTATGAGGAATTCTGAACTGAAGCCTTTATTCAATTTACAGTAGTAGAATGTTCTTGTTTCACTTTCCATGTCTAGGGATATCTCATCTAGTTCTTATTTTTAGTACTGCTAAGGTGATAAATTCAATGCTTAAATATAAAAAAAAGGATTACTTGTAAGACAATGAAAACTAATTGTTAGGTAAGTTAGTAATTTTTTTATTTTTTTTATTTTTTTTTCAGAGTCAAATTCTCAGAACTGCATTATACATGCCAATTAAAGAATATATGTAGAAAAATAGCTAAAAAGCTATTGGAACATGATTTGTTCTTAACTGATTTTACTACTAATAAATGATTATTGTAATTACACATTAACATTTTTTTTCTTTCATTTATTTGAAGTGGTGCCTGTTACTAAGGAGTTTGATTATATGTATATATGTGCATGCACTAAATTTTTGTTAAACTCTTATTTGTAAGTTTTATCTTTTGAAACTTGTATAAGATTTTTGCTTCAGTGGTGGTGGGGTTTAAAATATTGTTTCTGCAAATCATTTCTTGTGAACTAGGCAGCAACAATGATTACTTAAATTTTCCTGAAGACTTGCTTAATAATTCTGACAAGTGTGCTCTTCAACACAGGTTCAATTTCCGACTCCTATCATTCATTATGCAAGTGATATTCTTGGGAAACTTGCTTCTCTACTTCTTTACTTGTTAATTGTTTCAGATACAAATGACCTAAAATTAGCATTCACCTTTGCTTTTTCTCCTACAGCTGAAAATAAGTAGATATTAATTTCAACATTCAAATAGCATTATTTTCTTTTCAAACTGACCTCTGTTTTAGAAAGAGTAATCCAATCACAAGGTTGAATTGTAGAACTGTTAATACTTGATTTGGCAGTGTTTAATAGTGATTATTTAACTTTGTGTGTGTGGAGGGGGCTATGTTTGCTTTGGTCATTTGTTTTTGTCAAAAGTATTCTCAGCAATTACAGTGTCAAGACAAGGAAACTGTTGGCAGCATTTAAGCTCATCTTTCACTTATTCTGTTCAGTAGAAAAATACCTTTTAAATCTTTGCTCTTTCTTTCTTTGCTCTAAAAGTCAGAATATCATTTAAGACTATCTTCTTTATATTTGATGAGCATTGGGAAATAACTTTTCAAAGTTGGCATGTGAAGAAGAGAATTATTCAAATGTGCAAGTATGTTTGGCATTATAGGAAATGTGTAATCAGACTGTATTCATGTAGCAAAACATTTTTAGGAAAGTGTTTTCACTGTGGCAATTAATCTCTTCTCCTCTGGCTCCACTGCAAACTGAGATAGATTCAGGAACTTTCATCTGAGATTAGGAATTTACCATTTAAAACTTTTTACCTACAAGTCTACTCAATTCTTAATCTATTATATACTCCAAGAGGAGTGGAAGTTTATTTTCACAAAACCAGGTGATAATAGCATGTAATTGACTTTGAAACCTAAATTAAGTTAAGTCGGTCACTTGATAAAATACAATTTCTGAATAAATGAACAGTGTACACACTATACTATAGTTGATCCTTCAAATTCTGGGGTGTTAATTTGTTTACATTTGTATTAACCAGATAAGCTAATGTCCTTAAAATAAAAACCTGCACCATTTCAGACTGTCAGTTTCAAATTAACTGATAGAAGTTTTTCACTTTCTTTTATGATTAAAAAGCATACCTTTACAGTTCATTGCAGCTAAGCATTTGCAACTTCATGATTAAATGTTTAAATATTAACATTAATGCTATTTCTTGATCTCTTATAGTGTTTGTAATACAATAATTACTAGTTTACTTATACTATAAAAAAAATGATGACAATATTTAAGTAATTTTGTTATTACTTGATACTTCTAAAATATCCCAAAAACTTTGTTCTACATTTTTGTTCATGAATATTAAACTGAAGAAGAAATATATTTCATTCCTCAGTGAATAATATATCAGTAGAAGAGCTTACTATGTAGAGATGGACAATTGATCCATTTTTATATAATGGATTCTTGTCATGAAAATGTTATATATATATATATATATATATGCATGCATGCACATATTCATCAAAAGAAGTTCAGCACTCCCTTATGTATGTATATTGTATTTTATATATGTGGACAATGCTAAAACATTGATATTTTGTCACTATTCTAATCTTATCATCAGGTTGTCTTCTTTTCTTTTTTTTTTTTCACCATTGCCATACTTCTTCTGTTGTTTCATTTACAAAGATATGATTGGTAATACACATTATTTTATTCAGACTTCAGATTTAATAAAGATGAAATCATTAACCGTTATTTTCCTATAGAAAAATAACTGCACAATCATTTCACAATGCTTTGTACTCCAGGTGCATAGGGATCAGATTTTGTAAGAGAACCTATTGTTGGTCATTATGAAAGTAGAATGACCCAGCATTAACCTTCAGGACTTTGTATTATTCATAAGTATTACTTCTCCTTTCATTGTATTCTTTTCCAAAGCCCCTCAATTTCTGTAACCCTGTTATTGATTTTAATCATGGCTATTTTTGCTCTTCTCATAAAACAGCACACAACTGAGAAATTCAAAAACAGATTTGCCTGCAGTAACAGGACAAGATTTTTAAATTCAGTTTCAAAGTACTAAACAAAACAGAAATTGGGAATTTCACGGTGAATTACAATCGCCCAATTCACTAATAAAGAATAAGAAACCACTGCATTTTATTCAGCCTGTGTTGGGTGTTATGACATATCTTTATTCAATGAGACATTGAAAATTCTCATTACAAGGCATGAAATCATCTCGCAGGTTATCCAAATTAGCCCCAAAATAAATGTGGTATCTTCATCACATGGGCTGTTTTGGCAGAACATCCAAAAGAAAACCATTTTTTGAACCAGTTAGTATTTAGCAGAGAGAACAAGGTATAATTGAGATTAGAATTTTTGTACATAATCCTCTTTTCAGATGAAGCCTCTTTACTCAATTTTTCTAATAGTAGTTAAGTATGATTGTTGATATTACCTCACCAGAAATTTTGTTTAATGAAATGGAAGTTGTCTTAAACAGCTACTCATCTAGATCGTTTTGCATTAATGCAGATGTCTCCCAGAGCTCTATACTTGGGCCTATATTGTTTGTAATTTTTATCAATGACATTCCTCATATTACCAGTTTTCAACTGTATCTACGCTGATAACACAACTATTTATTTCTGTTTTAATGGTAAGTCTGATCAATTCAATAGGGTCAAATTGGCAGCTGATCTAAAAACTGAAGTAAAATCTGCTGTTAATTGGGACAATTTTAACACCTAAAACAAAACTGTTTTCTCTTATTTGTCTTAGACAATCTTTTTGCCTACTATCAGCATGGCTGATGCTAAACTCCAGGAGAGCAACTCATTGCAACTTCTTGGGCTAATGTTTTCCACTGACATGAAGTGGAAAGATTATATTGAATCAATTACTAAGTCTTCAGCTATGAAAGTTACTTAACTGTGTTGTGCTAGATAATCTTGTCAAAATCTATAGTGCACATTTATAAGGCTACCATTCATTCATGCATTGAATATTGCTGCCACATCTGGTCTGGTATTTCTGCTATGTATTTAGAGATTCTTGACAAAATACAAAGAATCTGCAATGTTACTGGTCTTAATCTGGCATCATGGCCTTAAGTCACTTTCCCACTGTTGTAATGTAGCTTCTCTTTTCTATAAATATTTTCATGGTAATTGTTCTGATGAGCTTTCCTCTTTGATAGCTAGACTTAATTAGTTTACGTGTACTACTTGATGGGTGCCAAGTTATGTCTGTATTTACTGCACATTGTTTATCTACCAGTGTAAAAAGTTGCTCTTTAACTTTGTCACTTGAATATGATTAAAAATTAATTTTGATTTCAACATATGATAGTAAAATCTAGTTGGCTCAATCAGAATAAAATTAAATTTATTCAGATTCTTAATTTGTAAGAGAAATTATTTATAGTCATTTTACAAGACATTTGACCTCTCTAAACTTAGGATTTTTTTTATTTCACTTGAATATCATTCATGTATCACCTGTCTTGGTACACATTTCCATATGACAAATTTCAGTTACATGATCAATGAAAATGAAGTTCATTCTCTCTCTTTAATTCACCAATATGAAAAGTACCATTAATTCATTACCACCTAGATATACTGAGTCCGTTTTCCAGTACAAATCCCCTAGTAAGGATTATAAAAAATTTTCTTTTTACTTGCACTTAATAAAATTATTACACATTGTTCTTTAGTGATATGGATTAACCACTTTCTTGGCATAGATGTGTACGTTTTTACTCAAGGATTATACTTGGTTAATACATTCATTAAAATAGTATTTTTATGTTACCTTTATTACAGGGGTACTACTAATCCTTTATTACTCATACTTAACTAACAATGTTGCATTTTTCTTGCATTAATCCCACATATAATTTTTTATTCATTCACAAAAGATAGTAAGTTCAGCTTAACAAAAAAAAAAATAATAATCAAATAATAAAGGTGGCTCAGATAGTTGCCGATGTGCCAAAAAATCTTTATTCATTTTGTTCTGCTCTTAAATTAATTTTGAGAAGGAATATGAATTATATATGAACCAAATAAATTGTTTCTTTTATTACCACAAAATGTAGAATTTCTATAGCAATTAGTATTTTATAATAGTTCTTACTTTAGCTATTAATCAGTTTAATTCACTTATTCCAGCATAAAAAATTATTTTAGCATTAAACTTGCATAGATGTATTCAGTTACTCTATTGCTTACCAATTATTTTAAGCAATATGAAAGAAAACTACACTTTCTTATATTATCCATACTTTTTTTATATATGTGTAAGGGAATGAAATGTTCTTGGGTAGAGGGACACTTTCCAAAATCTGACCAGACATCTGATTTCTTTTTCTTTCATTCCTTTTTTGGTTAACGTGATAACTTTGGCATCTTTTTTGGCTAGTCTTTTTACCTAGAAGACTTCTTACTAAAGAAATTCTGTTGAATGTTGAAGTTATCGGCTTATAACAATTTATAGGGTAATCTATTACATATTTTTATGTCAATTTATATAGAAAAAAAATCTTGGATTGCTTTATAAACAAACTATGAGATTGATTTGATAAGTTATAGTTACCAAGTCCTTTTTATAGAATAGTTGATTTTCAGTTAATCTTTTAAAACTATCTTGATAGGTTTATTTTAATCAATCTTCTCATATTCTTGAAAAATCTAAGTTCTTGATGGAAACTATTATGTAAGCCTGTTTTATTTATTTTTTACCTCTTGAGAATTATTTCATGTTTGTTTTTTGTCAAAAAGATTAAAAATTATCAAAATACATCTTTTGTATTGATAATACATAAAACATATTCGATTTTCATTGTTTTTTCTATATTTTGTTAATAGCCCAAATTTGTTTATATTTTTCCTTTTGACAAAGGTAATGTTTTTGTCCTCATTTGACTATTTAACAAAATATTATAAAAAATTATCTCCAAAAACAATGGATTGATGAAAATTGCTGTCCACATTAATACTTTCATGCAAAAGTAATTTTGTTTAGCTGTAACTTTTGTATTTTTTCATTGTATTTTTTGTTATGACAACAACATACTATGGTACAAGCAGCATATTGTAGTCGAACCAGTTTTTGTGCATCTGAAAGATTAGTTTAAGAAATCTTAATGAATATGTCTGCATAAATATGCAAGAATTTTAAAATTTTAAGTGCTAAAACTTTCTGGCTTTCCTTTACTATCTTGTCTAGGAGTTGCTGCAGTTTCCTTTCTGCATCTGCTGTCAACATGGTGTCATCTGCATATATTATGTTGTCAAGTGTGTGCTCACCAATAATAAATCCTGGTAGGATTTTCTCACTGTAAAGGTTGAATAAAACCAATGAGAAGACACATCCTTGCTTTTAAACTTCTTTGTATTTTTGTGAGTGATAAGGGCAAACTATCAATTGTAAAAAGATGTCAGCAAAAGAAACAGTCAAAGATGCAAGCTACAAATTAAAGATTTCAAAATCAAGACATTACTATGTGGGAGGTGTTTTAATAGAAGACAGAAAATGTAACATGGAAATCTCGAGGCATATTGGAATAGCAAAAAATGCCTTCTGAAAACTAAAAGTATTAAGAAACAGGAAAATATTTTGTTAGAAATGAAGAAAATGGTGCTGAATCTAATATCGATCCTCCTGTATGGCAATGAATGCTGGACAATCTCTTCACAGATGAAGAGACTTGAGGCAACAGAACTGTGGTAATACAGAAAGATACTGAGAATACCATGGATTAATCATGTAAGATGTCAGTTTTAAGAAAAATGAAATCAAAAAATACACATACTTAGAATCAGAGAGTTGAAATTTCTAGGACACATCATGAAGAAGGGTTAAAATATTTGACACTTACAGGGTATATTGAAGGCAAAAGGAACGTAATGAAATTGCAAGTAACCTGCCTGATGAACTTGTGTAAATGGATGGCAGAACAGGGAATGAAAGGGATAATAAAAGTACAGACATTGCTAAGATTATTTTTCATGTTTATGAGCCTTAAGATAAAAAAAAATTGTGTCAATTGTTCTCTGTAGTTAATGTCCATTTAAAGCAACTCACAAGTATTATTATCAGTGATTACAGCAGAAAACAACTTTGAGGTTCATCTTTTTGTTGTAAAAATAAAAAAAAATTCAGGATAATTCTCAAGTGTTTGAATAATCAGTCCTTCTTTAAAATGTCTGTATTTTTTTTTTTTTATTCTCTTTGTTCAATGATTGGTTGCTCCATGCACTTGAGCATTTTATTAGAATAATATATGATCAACATATTTTCCAAGAGTAGATGCCAACAAAGTTATGGACAGGTTTCCTTAAGAAGTACTCTTTATTTTGGGAAATTGTAAATTTTTTAGGCATATTTATTATTTGAATGTATTTAAAAAAGGTTTTTAAGACATACAAGATATGTAAAACTTAACAGTATTATTAACTTGTGTTATCTAGCCACAAATTGTTTTTTTAATTAAATAAAGCATCATAGATGATTGCTATGCCAATGTAGACTTGAATTCCATTGAGTGCATTAGATTTTTTAATCATGATTTTGACTTCCTTAAAAGAAAAACACTCATTCATTTCATGTCTGGTATAGACTGTAATAAATGAATGTTGTTTCCTCTGACCAAGTTTTTTTTTTTTATTTGATGTGACATAAAATAGAGAGCAATACACTATGGTTTTTTAATTTTTTTTTTTTTTATTTGATTTCTCTCCAAGTATTGAACAGTTATTGGCCAAATTTATTTACTTGCAAAACCTGTCACATTTCTCATCTTTCTCTTGCTGTTCAAACTAGTGATATATAAATGACCAAATATCCTCACAGAAAAATGTTTTATTTGCTATAGTTAAATAACTGTTTGATTATTGATTTATTCAACTTACAAGTTGTTTTATAATCATATAGAATCAAAATGATCAATATTTTTTAGCTTCAGAAGAGAAATAGTTTTTAGCAACATTAAGAGGCTTCTTTGTGGTTACTGAATAATCAGTTGTCACTTATTTTTTAATAGTAATTGTTGTCTTGTATCTCTTATTCCAATGTAATTGGGCTTGAGTAAAACTTGGTACTCATTTAAACTGTTTAAACCTTTGAGGAAAATAATCATTAGTAGCTTTTAATAGATTGAATACATAATGAGAGAATCTTTATTGCATTAATTGGTTGATAATTGGTAATTTAATTACACTCAATAAAGATTGGTAATAAAAAAAAAATAAACAGAATATGGTTTAAATTTATTCTGTATCTAAGTTGATTGATAATTCTTGAACCCAGGAATAAATTTGTTATATAATAAACAAGGATACCAAAGTATAAAAACCAACTAATACACCCCCTCCCCAGCAAAAAAAAAGAAATATTTTTAGATATTTCACTAATGCAACAGTAACAAAATTATTTTTTTATTTAAGATTTAACAGAAAATACTAATGCTTTTAATATTTTTCCAGAATATTATTTTGATACTAGGAAAGCTGCTTTAGATATGTTTATATGAAATCTGGAAAAAAATAAAATAAATGTTAAGTATTTGAGATTTCTAGATGTTGAGCATATTAGTAAAGATGCATTTTTAGTTCATTATGTTTAGTTTATTAACATAAAAAATATTGTGATATTACTTATGACAAAAAAGTTTATTTTTTTAAGTCTTTTGTTCAAATCTACTCAATGAGAAATCACTCAACGCAATACTAATGAGTTTGTTTAAACAAAATCTGCATTGAACTGTCATTATTTGTTGATGAAAGAAATACATTTGTAATTGGATGTTGAGATATTTATCAGCTTTTCTAGTTGTTTTTACTTATATATTCTCAAATGGTATGCTTTACTTCTTAAGCAATTTAATTACTTCTTAAATTCTATAGGAAAAAAAATTCCTATAAAAAAAGGATGAAGTTGATTGGCTTGTTTTGAAATATTCAAATCCTGTGTAATCCAAAGTTACAAATTAATTTATTTCTGTTTCCCTGCCCTCACTTTTTAATTGCTTCATTTAGATTAATCTTCCTTTTGTTTTAACTGTTTCTTTTTCTTTTTCATTTGTATCTAAATTTGCTGAAAGGAGACAAGCTGCAGGAGGGTATATCTTTTTAAAAATTACCACAAATTAAATTTTTGGTCTGATGGCATCTTCTGATAGCAACTTTTATCTCAATAATACAGTTTCTTTACAGAAGCATTATTATCTTTTTATTTTTATTTTTATTTTTTTCAACCTTTCAATTATAGTTACCTTGCTTTCTCAAACTTTATTAATCAACACCGTAAAATAAGCAAACATTTAATCAATTTGAAAAAAGAGAATTTCCCTCTTTTCATACTTATTTTATACTGACTTTGTTAGAAATGCAGATTGCACTTGTTTTGTTCTTGCAATCAAATTTGATTATTTAAAGCACCTTTTCAAATTTGTTTATTTCATTTAAAATTCTCTAAGAAATCCTTTGTAAAGATAGGCCTTGTCTTTTATTTTATATGTAAGAAGGGAATGTAGAGTTCAATACATGTAGCTTCAGTATATTTTTCCATTTACAAATCCACTTTACACCCTATTTCACACTGAAGCACTTAAGGAATATAATAAAATTACTCCCAGTATATATCCATGCACTTTTCAGCACATGAATTTCTGTAAAAAAAAAAACTTTGTTACTTAAGGTGTTTTACTTTAGTCTTACACACACACACACACACGTGTATGTGTGTGTGTGTGCATGTGTGAGAAAGAGAAATAAGTCATTTCAGTGTTTCATCAAATTTTGTTTATACACTGATTTAATTCTTTTGTTCACTTGTTTGGGCACATGACCAAATAGATTATTTTATTATGATAGAATTAAAAAAATAATTAAAAGTATTAAGTATTCATTTTGTTCTTCTGTGTGTACTCTTTCATCATCACATTTAATATAAATAACATTTCTCTTCACTATTGTTATTCTGATATTACTTAATGTTTGTTTTTACAATTTTGAGCATTCTGGGTTCAGTTCAGAAATTATCTGACCTGCACTCATTGGCTGCTTATAATTTTTATTCTTTGTCTAATCACTTGTCATTTCCAACATCAGTCTCAATACAAAGAAATCTTGGTCTTTTATAGTTATTTACATATTATAGTCTTATTGATTATAAATTTGTAAAACATCTGTTTTGTGCTTTTTTTTTTTTTTTTTAATCTAATAATGTTTATGGATTATTTTTTTTTATATATCATAGTATATTCAGATGATCTTAACAAATTTTATTAAGTGAATATTATAAGTTTCTATGATATGATGTTCATACATGTATATTCTCCACACCTTCAACTTAATTTATGCTATCATTAACACTAGTGCTTATATTTAATAATTTCATTACAAAGCTATTATGAAATCTCTTTTGATAAATTATGAAAAATATATCTGTATATAAAATATAGGATACTTCTTTCTTGTATTGTTTTGTTAAATCTGCAGTCAGATTTAAAGAAATAATTTTGCAGCATATGTATTTTTGATCATCTGCAAATTTTCTCAAAAAAATCAAAGAAAAAACATTAAATTTTTCTTCAGAAATAGACTTTCTTAACTTTCTAATAGACTTGTTTTTTTTTTGTTTTTTTTTAATGTTATTTTTCAAGCTCTTTTAGTTTGAAACTCAAATATCTTTCCTATTTTATCCTGATTCCTTTATTCTTTCAGTTTGTTATATAGTTACCACCACAGAAAATGCGATACCTCAGGTTTAAAATGAATTTTTAAAAATGAAAAAGTTTTTTGATGCTTTTATTTTAGTTTTAATTTCAAGGTAATAGATTAAATTTAATATTTCCAATAAACAAAATACTTTGCTGTATTTCAGAACGAATTTTAATTAACTGGAAGAAGTTTTTTTTTCTTTTCCTTTTTTTTTTTTTTTTTTTTTTTTGCTAATGTATTAAATGTACTTTTCTGAACCTTTTATTTGAGGAATATTAGCTGATTTAAAGTATAATTAATTTGATTTGAAACAAATATTATTTACTTTAAGTTTAAAATATTGCAGAAATTCATTTTTTTAACACAGCTGTAGCTGTTTATTTAAGCTGTTGGCATGTTTAACGAATTGATATTTATCTAGTGTTGTTCTGTGGAAGCTTTAGCCATAAAAAAATAATTGAATGTAACATGAGTGTCTTTTATATATAATTCTTAAGTACTCAGTAATCTTAAAAATTAAAGAAAATATTCTCTGTAATCTGATGTTTTTATTGAATTTTAGATACTTTCTGCCTTTAAATTTACTATAGCTATTACTCTTATTTTCTGATAATGAAGTAATTGAAAACTTTTCTAATTAAATAATGTTAGTGTTATTGCATTTTTTTATTTTATGATTCAGAGCAGATTTTCATTGTTTCTGTTTGACAAAAACAAATTGATGATTTAAATTCTCCAAGAAGTCCTGCTTTTAACTAATATAAATATGAAGAGGATAGGATTTTTAAGTAACAGTTGTAAAAAAAAAAAAAAAAAAGAAAAGAAAAAAATGTTTGGGACCTTTTTCATTGTTCCATAAAGGAAAAATGATTATTGATAACTTTTGTTTATCATGTTTAGTTTACTGTTTTAAAATGACATGTAGTATAAGTAATTGTTTTAATGTTGTCTTATGTTGCTTTATTAATAAAGCAGCAACAAAGTTTATTCTAATTCACAACTTAAAAAAAAAAAAGAAAACTTTTATGGAATTTTTAATGTTTTAATTTTCATTCTTCTATCTTTCTCTTCTACAATGGGGCAGGTGAGGAAGAAATGTTTATTTCTTAATCTGTTCGATGCATTTCTTTCCCTCCTTCCTAAACGTTTTTTTTTTTTTTTTTTTTTCTTCCATTAGAAAGTATTGTGTATGTATGTCTGTTAGAGTGGTCTAACCAACTGACATGCTATTGATGTATTAATGATGATGATGATGCAGACTACGACCCAGTCTCAGACTTTAACATTTATTTCATAAGTATGTTATCCCATTACTCTAAGAGTTGCTGGTCTGCTTTCTCATTTGCCTTTCTTTCTGCTCTTCACCAAGAGGCCGACGAATAGAGGGGATAAATATGGGGAGAGGAGGGTGGAAGTGCTCTTTTCTAGGTCACCCTACTGTCAGAGACTTCTTCTTCCAGTCTCCCAGTAATGATGAGTCACATTTCCATATAATTGAATCAGCTAGTTGTGTTCTTTTCCCACTGCTTCTTCAGTTCCTAGCACCATCTCCGCCGCCGCCCATTCTTCGTCTGAAACCATTCCATTTTCTGCTACCTTTGTTAGTTCACTACTACCAAGTAACAACAGACAAGATGCTGCCACCCACCAGTGTCGCCTTTCTTACTTCTCTCACTGCTGTTTGGGGGTCTCTGTCTACTGCGCCTGTGTGTGTGTGTGTGTGTGTGTGTGTGAGTACGCGCGCGTCCGAAGTAAGGGCACACACCATTTACGAGAGAGGCAGAGATGGAGAAACTGGCTTAGTGTTCACCACGGGGTCCCAACACATATGCCGCCGCTGATGCCGCTTCTTTGTTCTTTTCTCTACGTCCCGTGGAATTTCAACATGGACTAGATTTCATGTTATGTCATTAATTTCCCCACTCTTTCTTGTGCCCCCTCTCTCAATATGTTGAGGCGGAGAGGAAGAACACTTGCATCACTTATTCAGTCAATTCAGCACATTTGATGTGTGAGCCGTGGGCCAGCAGCAGCAGCGACAGCAACAACAACAGCAGCAACGGACTTTGTTATTCACAAACTCTTCTCAAAACCATCGAGCTTTTTTCTTTTTTATTTCTTTTTAAAAAAAAAAGTGCGGAGTAGGAACAAAGGGGTGGGTTTTCTGAAATTTGGCCAGCAGTAGCAGCCGAGGGCTGAATTCTCCTTTTTTGCAGCACAAGCAGCCCGCCTATTGGCCTGTAGATTACTTATTACATTAGCTTTACTGATTATTATTGCTCTAGATCTATTTATCTATCTGCTTTCAGTTACTTGCTTAACTTTTCATATAGTGTCAACTTAAAATTTTTGATATCTGACATTATTCAGCCTTACTCGATAGCTGCAGCCTCACTTTGTTTTTTCTTCACTTAAACTTTTTGTTGACTGTTTTATTGAGTAACTCGGCGATAAGTCATCTTCAATTAAGTATACAATAATAATGGGTAAAGAAGATGTAGTTAGTATGGGAACCAGTTGCTAGGATTTGCCTGTTTTCAGAAATTTAGCGAAATGAAGATCCTTTTATTAAAAAACAAAACTACTATCTTTAAGTTTACGTTACCGAAGAAGACTTATTTTTTTCCATTTTTTTAAAGGTTTAAAAATACACTTGTTTTATCAATTGTATTGATTTATTTATTAATAATGGAGGAAAATATTTTAATGTTTCACATTGGCTTAAAAGTAAAACGTAAGTTTTACTTTTCTCTATTGAAATGTAGGTACAAATGTGGTGAAAAATGGCCCCAAACTTGATAAAAACAAAGTTTTATCGTCAAAGTGTTATTAAGAGAAAAGACCAAAAGTATTTTTTGATTATTATTTTCTTTTTTTTTTTTTTTTTTCATCCTTTCTACCATTTTCTAAATTTTTGGCTAAAAAAAAAATTGTTTTTCTTGCGTTATAGCAGGTGGACCAAATTGAAAATTTTAGCTTCTTTTTGGCGTTAAAAACACATTTTGGAAATTCTTGCAGAAATTAAATAATTGTCGTATTTTAATGAAATTTTACAATGAGTTAAATTATTTTTGAAAATTTTCTTTTTTAGAAAATTTTGGTAATTTTTTTTTTTTTTTTTTTTTTTACGTTACCCTCACTTAATTTTATGAAATTTTGACAAATTAAAATTTCAGCCTCTTCATATTAGTTAAAAAATTAAGAAATAAACAAGACTCCATGGAAAATTTAAATCCTCCGTTTGTTTTTGTCAAACGGAAACACCATTTACTGAAAATAACGTTCTGAATCATAAAATGAGATAAAAACTATGACATTTAAGAAAATTATAAATAAGATATTAAGGACATTATTATCTTTTAAGAAAAAAAAATTTCAATGAATAATGAATTTTTACAAGAATCATTTTCATTTTTATTAAATTTTAATTAGAAAAATTTATTAAATTTTAAATCTTAAAATTCTGTATTAATTTTAGACTTAGTTTTAGATGATATTATTATTAAGTGAAAACTACATTTTTTACTAATAAATGGAAAAGCTTAATGCAAATCATCAAATATCAATATTTTTAAAAGAATTTAAAAAAATTTTGTATAAAAAATAAAAATGTACCGATTTTTGTTCTCAGAAAATAAGAGCGATATAAATATTTAAAGTTGACATTTCTAAAATTCAATAAACATTAGATTACAGAAAATATTTTACTAAATTTTAAAGATCATTGAGTATTTAAAAATTAAATGAAAATGGTGCTCATGTCATTTTCTTCAATTATATTTTACAGAGTCTTTGTAGAACAACATTACATCTGTCATCACATTGTCAAACATCTCAACACAGCTACAGCCACGTTAAAAACACGCCTACTGTCAGGTTAAAAAAATGCATTTCTGTGATATTTTAAACTTAAAGTAAATAATGCTTGTTTCAAATCAGATTAATTATATTTGAAATCAGCTAATAGTCCTCAAATAAAGTTTCAGAAAAGTATATTTTATTTTTGGAAGATTTTTTTTTAATAAAAATGACTAAAAAAAGAAGCACTAATAAGCTATTTTAGTACAAAAAACACTCTTTCCAGTCAATTTAAATTAGTTTTTGAAATGCACCAAAATATTTTGCTTATTGGAAATATTAAATTTAATCTATTAGCCTGAAGTTAAAACTAAAATAAAAGCTTCAAAGATTTTTTTAATTTTTAAAAATTCATTTTAAGCCTTGGGTATCACATTTTTGTGGCATTCCCTATTGAACTGTGTCCTTTTTGTACAGAATATTGATTAATTACATTAGGACACTTCAGAAAATCATGAACATTTTAGTGATGGGTTTGGCAATGTGATTATTGGTTGTTTTATTGAGTTCTGTGATATTTCTTGGTTTAGCCAAATCTATCCCCAAATTTTGAATTATTCTAAAAATTTACTTTTTTTCATTTTTCTTTTTTTCTCCCAGTCCTGAATTGATCAATTTATAGAACAAGAGATGAATAAAAAGTAAATGTTCAAGGAGTTCAACAAATAATTAAATTTTGGGGTGGGTGGGGGGGAGTTTAATTTTATTTAATAAATTATCTATCATTTACTTGTGGGATTTTGAATTATTTCTTTTTTACATTAAAATTCCTTCCTAAAATCATCAAGTTACTATTGAAACTGAACTTGATAGAAAATTAAAGTGATGCACCTTGCTTAAGGGAGATGGGGATCTGAATAGCAGAATAGGATGTTCAATTTGTGGAGGGAATTCACACAAAGACTCAATTAATGTAAAAAACAAACTGTGCTTTAATGTGCACTTTTTTTGCAATTACTAACTTGTGATATTTTACCATGATTCAAATCATTTAATTGCTGTGTCTTGCATATCAGAAATGCCTCATTGAACTTTGAAAGTAGTGTCAAAAATGATTTATTTAGAAAGATCAAGAACAAAACCCTCTTGTAATGAATAAATTGTCTTGTCTTATATGTATTCAGCAAATTTTTGTTCAAATGATTTATATTGCTCTTTATAAATGCCAAAAGGTAATTCTTTTTAAATCACTTGTTTTTTAGAAGCTTGTCAAAATGTACACTCAATAATAGATTAATTATTGTTTTTCTATAGACTTTCTTTTCACCCTCCTTTTCTTTTTTCTTTTCAAATTTTTGTTTTCATAATATACAAAGTGTGTGTGATATATATATATATATATATATATATATATATATATATATATATACACACACACACACAAGCAATTAACTTTGCTTGTAGTACAGGTTTATCTGCTTAACCAGGTGCTTTCTTCAACACAATGCTGTCTTGGGTTTTCTCTAAATTTACAGCTATTTAACAGTGAGGGACCAGTTTACTTTGTGTTAAATTTATTCAGAATCCTATAAGTTTTCTTTTATTTTGGATTAGATGATAGTATTTTTTAATGAACTTTTTCTTCCAAGTGAAAATACCTACATATTTGCAAATGGACATGACCTAAGTTTTAAATGGAACTTGGTTAAAATGGTGACAACAAAATAGCAATTTTAAGCATTAACTTGAAGTCATTAAAATGTACCTATTAAGAAGAAAATAAGAAAAGTTACCTTTTGTAGGTAGTTTTTAGAAAATGTTTTATCTTTCTTGCATAATGTTTGGGAATTTTTTTATGTTCTTGCTTACCTAGAATGAAAGAATAAAAGAAAAAAAATTGTTTAAATATATGCTAAATGTGTGATTCCATAAAATCACTTGCAGCCTTTTATCAATCTCAGACATGCTAGATGAACATATTTTCAAATTTTAAAAAACTTGTGACAAGTAAGAGGTTAAAAGTGACATGCACTTAAATTTATTTTTCTTTGATCACTATGAAATTCTAAGTTAGAGTGCATGTTTAAAAGTATTTCTTTCTTTAATTTTACTGTGAATAAATGTTATTAATTAATGAAATAGGAAAGCAAAAAAGAAAAAAGAACCAAACAGTTATGGTGACTAATTTTTCTATGGCAGCTACATGTTATCATTTTTCTGCAGATATTGAATGCTAATTTAATGAAAAAGCACTCACTTGCATCTTGCCTGTTTTCACTTGCAACGTCCACTTGATTGTGTTTGTTTACTTCAGTGAGAAGAGTCAATGTCATGACGATTGGCAAGTCTTGTGCTCCGATTATTTCTAAATCAGTTCATTTCTGATCTTGCATGTGACATTAGTAATAATGTAAAATGGTGGTAAACATTATTGGATCCACACTTATTATTGCTGTTGTTATTAGCTTAAGAAATTATACTTCACCAAATTCACATCTGATTCAGATCTTCACTTAATTTGATGATTACTTTAGCCTGTATTTATATTTTAAAAATCCTATCCCACCTCTGTAGTTAATCACTTTGGGCTAAAGAAATTACATTTCCAATTCTCTTTGGCATGACCTTTTTTTTTTTCTATTTCAGAAAAAAAAATTATAATAAAAGCTTAGAAAAAAAATATGATTTTTAAAAAGAAATTTCACACTTTTGTCTTGTGTTGAAACTAATATTTGCAGTACATTACTAAGTTTGAAAATAATGATTATTTAGTTACAGTTAATAAAACACATTTTTTTAATTTTATTTTTCCCCCTATTTTGTTTTACTTAAAAATACGTACATCCACAAAATCACTAAAAAATCAGCATGCCATGATGAAAACATGCTCCAGTTAAAAGCAGAATTATTTGAAGAATTTAAATCACTGAATTTTTTGCAAAATTGGAGCCCATCTTACTATAAATCTCTTCTGAATCAAAAAATAAAAAAACGCAATAAAATTAAGACATTATTTAATTAGAGAAGCTTTTAATTGCTTTTATGAATAATATATATTAAAGATATTTTCTGAAGTAAAAAAAAAAAAAAAAATTTTTCAACAAAAAATTATATTTCACAAGATGTTTTCATTTTAAATTGAATAATTTTTAAAATTTTTAAATCTTAAAATTCAGTTTCAATAAGATAACTCTTAGGAAATATTATTATTAAGTAAAACTATTTACTAATCATATATTGTAAAGTTTATTACAATCTGATGATCCCAAATATTTTTTAAAAGAATTTTTATTTGTTTTTGTATGTGTATATACATGAAGAATTTCTGAAGTATGAATGTTCAAACCTTGTTAAAAGGTTGTGTATTTTAAGGATTGTCCCCACTTATGGGGAAAAAAAACCCTCATATAAACTTTGTCTGTTCCATCATACTTAACTATGAACATGTTCAGTGGTCATTCAGCTGTCAATAAATCAATTAACATGTCAGAAAAACAAGACCCCATGGTTAAGAAATGCTTGTATACATTTTATGCTAGAAGTAATATTTGTTTCAAATCAGATTAATTTAACTTTAAATTTGCTAATTTTCCTCAAATAATGTTTCTGAAATATTTTATTTTTGCAAGATTTTTAAAACTGCACATTAACTTTTGTTTACAAATGTCAAAATGGCCAATTTTATTGATTTTACTTTAAAAAAAAAAATATCAATTCCAATCAATGTAAGTTCTGTTTGAAATACACTACAGAATATTTTGCTTACTGGAAATAGTAAAGTTTAAATCCTTTAGCTTTCAATTAAGGTTAAAAGGAAAGCTTCTTTATTTTTAAAAATTCATTTTAAAATTTATGCATACCAAATTAGTAGAGGTACCTACTTAAAATTGCATGAAGAATAAAGAACCATATTCAGGATCTATTAAATGAAGAATTTGCATGTGCAAATTGATCATTATCCACTTTCCTGATTTTTTTTTCTTTTTGTTTTCTTGTCATGTTATCTTGTCATGTTATCTTTCATAAATATTAACTATTATTTTCTCCAGTTATTTAAGATCATTTTTGGTGTAAACAGTTGTCAAATTTTCTGATAACTTCATTTTGACTTAAATCCAGAATGGAAAATTGTTAAGATTTGAAAGAGAAACAAAATGAAAAAGAAAGCATTGGTCAATTTGAAGAGATATTGAAATTCTGAAAAACATATATATGTAGGTAATCAATATTCAACAATATTTATTAGTTTTCCTAAATATTTCAATGCTTATTTGAATCATTTTCAGAATAGTGTGGTTTGATTGATATTTAAAGATGAAGTGAAAATTGTGCGAGGTTCCAAAAAGCTATCAAAACATCTACTGTTATGGTTCTAATGATGATGCAAATGGTAACATTAGACTTATGAACAATTTTTTTAAATGATATACTTTAGCACTTTGACTTTATTTAAAAAAAAAAAAAAAAAATTAATGAATTCATGGGACCTTTACACTGAATGTGCTTTTTACGCACAAAATAAGGATTTTAGGGGTTGGACAAAATCATATCTATTATATAATAAACAACTGGGAATATTTACAGAAATTAACAACTGCTAGTCTGATGTACTATTGACAGAATTGCTCATTAATACTATACCCTGCTTTATCATTATTTCAATTATTGTTATGCTATTGATATATTTGCTGTTTTTCCTAAAAAGGAATTGGATATTATCTTTTGGCTGTTATACATTCTTGTTTTTGCAATACTTTTATTTTTTTTAATTTTCTTATTGTGTATCTGAGTTGAATACATTACACATTGTATTGACCTGATTAGTCATAGGTTACTAATCATAATATGCTTTATAAATTTTGAGCAATTCAAAAAACTAAAAAAAAAAAAAGTATTATCAAAAATGTTTTCTGCATTGAGAAAACAGCTCAGTATACTATGATTTTAAATTTGCAATTGTTTCTTTTTATATATAACTTGCTGAAAAATGATTGTATTTGTTTCTTTTCTTTCAATATTGTTGTGAAAAGCATTTGTTATGGCTTATCTTCGATAAGAGGGAAAGCACACTTGAAATAAAGATTGTTACTTTCTAAAACACATACACATGTATATATACAAAGTTTCAAATCTTCAGTATAACTTATGATGTTATCCATTATAAATGTGTGTTCATCTCGAAAGCTTTTGTATTTTTTGTTGGTTTTTGAGTTTAAGGATTGGCCAGACATTCAACACTTAACTTAATTGGAATGTTAATTTGCTCACTTAAGTACTCACTTGATGTTACCTTCAAAGTTCCTATGATCTCTGAAATTTCCATATACTTTTTCTTTATTCATTGATTTCTCTTTTTGCTCCCAGCATGTCTATTGCTTATGACTCATAAAACTTTCTCAGTTAATTCATTATAACCAACATCCTTATCTGCTTTGCTTTTAGCAAAATATTTTATTTAATGCTTTCCAATTATCTTTGGATGCCACACTTTGTCTATATAATTTCAGATGAAGTCCAGTTTCATGCCATTTTGTTGGTACAACTGCTACATTTTTATTTCATATTAAAAAATTCATAATGAATCAAATCTTTTCAGAATTCTATAAAAAAAGTCTATTTTATGGCAAAATAAAGAGAAAACTGTACTTAGAATGCAGTGAAATTGATAAACCAAAGATTGAAATCAGTGGTAGAATATTTGTGTTCAAGTTTATTAATGAACATTAATATGCCTTTGTCAAAATTCTGGAATGGGTTAGTGCTTTTTTTTTTTTTTTTTTCCTTTTAATAAACTATTTTATAAATAAAAGAATACAGTTAAAGGAGTCAAAGCATTCATTTCTGTTATAAATTTTAAAAAAAAAATTAAAACCTTATATCTCACTTTAGAAGAAAAAAATATTAATACTTGTATAATGTATATTCATGTATGAATTCTCTTTCTCTCTGCTTTTTATTTCTGTAACCAAAACTAAACCATTGCTAGCCATTTACTATTTATCTAGCTTTAAAAAAGCAAAAGAAAATGTAACTGTGTTATGCTGCTATTCATTCTCTTTTTTTGTGTATTATTTTCACTCTTGATATGACTGCTTTTACAAAAAATATCTTTAATACACAGGGAAGTGTGTGTATTATGGTAAGAGATTTTAATAATTAAGTTCATGGGTAGAGTTTTAAATTTGAGAGGCCATAAGCTTTAAAATTGATCAAGAGAGAAATGAAATTCCTTAATATAAAACAAAGAAAAAACTGACTTTAAGGTGAAAATTATCTTTCTTGACCATTGATTGACCTTGTAACTGTTAAGTCAAAATAACATTATTTTTAAATAAGGATTTTCAGTATCTGCTTTTCTTGAAGCAAATGTTAACTATTGCCCAACATATATTTAATATTGTTTTCCACTATATGAAAACACATGAATTACAT
This sequence comes from Acanthosepion pharaonis, assembly GCA_903632075.3. Lineage (NCBI taxonomy): Eukaryota > Metazoa > Mollusca > Cephalopoda > Sepiida > Sepiidae > Acanthosepion > Acanthosepion pharaonis. The sequence goes on along the minus strand of CAHIKZ030002066.1, from coordinate 245,686 downwards.
AGTTAATTATGTTTGTTCTCTTATGTTAGTAAATGATGTTATAGCATTGGAGCCAATACAAACAGATGAAGTGAGCAATACATGGCTGTGTTGAAATATCTGGATTTATCTGCATTCCATGGATGTTTCAGCAGCTGAAGTGGATGAAACAATGTATATGAATTGCTCATCTGAGCTTTCTTCAAAGCTTACTTATATTGCCTACTCTGTTGATATACATGGTTTGCATTTACTGGACAGTTTTTCCAGTTCCACAAAAATGAATATCTTCAAACAAAAATGATTGGTAATGTAATTATTTCACCAAATGTGCCATTATTTTTCAAGCTCACCCAACCTTGCAGCTCTTTGCTGCTGTTGCTGTTGTTTACATAAAGAAAATCAATGAGGCTATCTAATTGCCATAAAGTAAATATTGATTGACCGTTGGCACATGTGCTTCTTAAATTGCTTCGACAAGCATATCAGACTTTACAACTGATAGTTTTTGTTTTTGTTAACTTGGCCAACTCCCTAAGTCCCATTTTTTTCTATTTATTTATTTATTTTTTTTTTTTATGTAGATTGTGTATAATTAGTGCATGTATCTATGTATTAGTTTGTTATAATTTTGTAAAATCATTAGTCTATGAACTAACTTGACAGCCACAAAAAATGTATTTTACTGGTTATATAATTTATAGGGAATATGGATTCCTTTAACACTTATCAGTACTGAATTAAAAACACACACTAAAAATTCATCCTCTGGTTTGGAATTTAAACTGATTCCTTTTGATGGCCAAAGTGAAACCCTTGGTCCAATAAGCACTCATAAAATTTGTACTATTTATTCATTGAATCATATTTTATTTGAACATCATCATGAACCATTGGATCATATTTAAATATCTAGGGAGATCTTCTCATGAAAGCTTTCAAGTACACATGGTTTTGTAAAAACTTCCCCACCACATGATGGATTTTTATTGAAGCAATAAATACAAACTTTGCTTGAATTACAAATGTAAACCAACACCATATTTTTCTTTTGATTGACCCAAAACAGTTTTAGTTTAAAGTTTTAGTTATGGTTTCTGGCTTAGAAATTTTCAGCTTAATGTCTCTTGTATGGCTTAACAAAAAGACAAAGAATTGGTTTAGCTTATCTGACATGGAAAATAATGATTCAGTTCAGCATTATATTTACATTACAAATCAAAGGTTTTACTAAAAACATTTTTGGAACTTTTCAAAAACTAATATGCTGAAAACCTGCTCTGGGGTCATTTTGGTGACCAAAGTTTTAGCTCTCTTTGAGTTCTGAAATAGTAGACAGAAAAATAATATTTGGTGAAATATAGTACCATAATTATTTGTGTATCTTATGCAGTTTTTTCCAGATTTTTAAGCTTAAAAGTTACTGATGCATATAAAGCATAAGTAAAAGTTAAAATCGCTAACCAAATGCAGAATTTATTATAAAAATTATTCTGCAAGATTATTTAAGTACATTTAAGTGTGTTTCAATGTTGGTCTTGTCAAAGGTCAACATTGTGAAAGTTTAATTTGTTGGTAAATGAAATTTTCTAGTTGCCATATAGCAGTGTCTGCGTTATCAGCACACTGCTATATGGCAGCGAGGCTTGAATCATGTATGTCAGGCAAGAAAGGTGTCTGAACACCTTTCACATGAGAAGCATCTGCCACATCCTGGGAATAGTATGGCAAGATAAGGTGCCCAACACTGAGGTCCTGTCTCGAGCAGGTTTGCCCAGCATGTTCACACTGCTCAGACAGCACAGACTTCATTGGTTGGGCCACGTCCATTGCATGCTCGACGTCTGCACCCCCAAAGACCTCCTCTATGGAAAGCTGGCCACTGGAAGGAGACCCACCGGGCAGCCACATTTGTGGTACCATAATGTTGTGAGACGCGACATGAAAGCTGTGGACATCAACATAAAGTCCTTGGAGAGCCTGGCAGCCATATGATCCGAATGGAGAGGAACCCTGACCAAACACCTCAAGTCAGGAGAGGAGAATCTGACACAAGTCGCCATGGAAAGGCAGACTCACAGATAGCAAAGTGACAGCTCCAACAGACCAGAGATAGAACGCACATGTGACTTCTGCAACAGAGATTATCACTCCCGCATTGGCCTCTACAGTCACAAACATCAATGCTCCAGCCAAGCAGACAACTAGGATGCTACCCATGGTCAATCCTGACCAATGGAGACCTACAAGAAAAAACATTTGTTGGCAGCACATCTTCATCATATTCACTGTTCATATTTAGCACTCTATATCATCTTTAAATAAATCTTCTGCTTTTACTGTATATGGAACCCCCTTAAAATATAGTGTTTTATATATTAGTTCTATATTTTTGAAATTGTAGTAGCCTGGATCTCAATTTCAGTCAAGATTGTTTTAGGTGTTGCCATAGTAGGATATGACTACACAACCAAGAAACTCAAATTAAATTTACATTGGCGGGACTAACATTTTGCTTGGTGAAAATAGTCACCTACAGAGTTCTAAAGGTTATGAAAAAGCACTACATATTTGCTTTCCATCTCTTTAAGTTACATAATGTATATCACTCTGTACCTTTGTTTTAATGTAGAGAAGTACAATATCAAATGAATAAATTGCCTTTGAGAATTGAATGTATGTTACATGAATAATATTTTCAATCACTCTCAGCTATAATAGCAAAATAAATGTCAAATAAATATCAAATAACTAAAATTTTGATGTTAGTTTGCTTAATTGTAAATTTCTAATCTACTCTCTTCTGGAACAGATATGGAGATATGGGAAGGAGTTATTTACTAGCATTCCACAATAATGCTCTATACTTATGCAAATCTATTCTGTTATCTTAATTACTTCCATATGTTATCACAAGTACTACTCTTCAATATTCCTTAGAGCAGGCTTTAGTTGTTGTGGAGGTGTATGTTCTTTGTTCTGAGCTCCTCTTGCTTCTCATAGATTTAAATTGACTATGTTGGTTGACAAACAGCCATATCTATCAAGTGCCTGTTGAATAGCTCAATTTTTCATAAGCAACATTTTCCTCTTGGCTATTGTATATTTTACAAGTAGATTAAAGTGCTGAAAAATAGTTTTGTTGTACAAGATTGTATAATTATGTCTATGCTCAATTCTTAGTGAGTCTATTAATCTCTTTATGTTAGCAAGCATATTTTTGGGTTGACATTAAGAATGATATGAAACTGAAGTTTACTTATGTTACTGTGATATATCTGGATGAGAATTTTAAATTATATAGGCACACAGATATCAGCATGACCAATTTGCTATAATTAGACTTAAATCACCAATTAAACTTTAAAACTATTAATATAATTACTTATTTCCTTTTAAATAGTTATCTATGATCTGTTTTGGAGAAACGTGTTAATTTGGATCAGTTTTCCTAATGGCTCAATGTGTTTATGAATACTAATTGACATCAAAGTACTGGAAATATTCTAAGGTTCCAATTAATCCTCCTTACGATTTTTATTCTAAAGGAAAAAATATGCTTGTGTACATGTTACATTTTTTTTTTTTTTTTTTTTTTTAAATAAAATTCACCCAATACAAGGTCCAAGAGCCACTCAAGGTGAGGGGTTACTGAATGAAGTGTGTGATATGAACAAAGGAAGAAATAGGATGTGAAAATTATGCAGATATGGCAAAGAGTTAACGACTGACCCTAGACTTGAAGAAGTTAAGATTGTAGCATTCAGGGAAACATCTATGTGGGAGTCTGTTCCACAAAGTAGCAGTTCTTGGGAATTTTCTTTTGGATTAGAATGCCCTTCTTACCAAAGGAATATATAGGAAATGAGTGTGATTCAACCCTGTGTATATAGCAAGGTAGATCTTGGCTGTAAAGATCTGAGCTGGTGGAACTAAAGAATGAAGCTCATTGGAACATTTTTCATTGAAGTAGCAATAGAGTAGAGATAAACTTCTGATGATGTACCTGTGGGGAAACGGGCTGTAGGGTTAAAAATAAGTTATTCCCAAAAGGATGCGCAAACCATTTTGAACTCTGTTGAGCTAGAAAGTGAGGATTGGGCAGTTGCAGCCCAGATATGGTAGTAAAACTCAATTTTTGGTCTGATTTCACTCTTGTAAAGATAAAGTATGGCAGGAGTCAGGTATTTTCTAGAGTATTACAGAGTATTTTTTCCAGCATCTTTAGTAATGGATCATCTTTGATACTCGGAACTGAAAAAGAAGGAAAGGGACTAGTGAGAAAGTATAAAGAAACAAGAAATTTAGGAAAAGAAGAAATAACCATGACATTCTATATGTATATATATATACACACACACACACACACACACACACACACATCAGCCTAACACCAATAAAATGTGCATAAATTATTTTTTTAACTTACTATGAAAATGAGAAAACAATCACTGATACTTCTTGATGAGTAGACTGAACATTATTTACATTATTCAGACTATTGTCCTCATCTTTGTCGCCATATTTATTACGTTTCAGCCATTGTACACTCCAGCCTTCTTCAGGTGGTTGGAATGTCGAACTGAACCCTTTATTTTGCTCACTGGAGTAGACTGTTCTAGTTCCACATGCCATGTTTTAAAGGATGTCAGTTATCAGTTATCTATCCTGTTAATTTCCCTCTGAAAGTTCTCCACTGCCTTAGCCGGGTATTGAACTCTTGCACTCTTTGGGTCCTGTCACTGGATCTAACTAACGCCTCCATGTGTCATGTATGAATTTCTGGGTATTATAAACCTAATGTCTTCAGCAACCATTTTTTACCAGAGCTCATATTGCAATTTTTGTTGTTACTATTGCTTTTCTCTGGCACTCCTTATTACTGGTTCCCATATTGTATTCATTTCTATGCTTTGTGGCCTAGCATATGTGCTGATTCCTTAAGTTTACGAATTTTCCAATGGTGTTCTTTGTCTATGATCTCAACCTCATCCCACAGAGGGCAGTGATCTCCCTTCTGTCTCCATATGTGGTCTGCCATGCCTGATTTTTCCACTTCCCCTCATGTTACAGCCAACCAAGCATAGAAATGACAGAACCCAAAGAGTGTGAGTTCAATACCCGGTTAAGGCAGTGGGGAACTGTCAGAGGGAAATTAACAGGAGATAACTGATAACTGGCATCCATTAAAACATGGCACGTAGAACTAGAACAGTCCACCCCAGTGAGCGAAATAAGGGTTCAGTTCGATATTCCAAACACCTGAAGAAGGCCGGAGTGTACAATGTTGTAATAAATATGGCGGCAACAAAGATGAAGACAATAGTCTGAATAATGTAAATAATGTACATAATATCTCATCTCAGAAATATCGACAGATACTGAGTGGACTGAATGATTACAAAATGGTTACTCTATGAAATTCTGGAGTCAGGGTGCTGAATATGAGGTCAGCTAAGTGACAAATTTTATATATATATATATATATATATATATATATATAATTTCTTATAAATGTAGTGCTTTTACTTTCCTTATTTGGTTAATCTCATAGTCTTTAATTTCCTACTTACCTGTCTTTCCTTCTCTGTTATGAATGGCTTTATTAAAAACCATCTTGCATACATTGACTTTATCATTTGTGCAAAACAGCTGTGGCTTTTGTTGCCAAGGTAACTGAGACAAGAAGCTTTGCTTTGCAAGGAAGTGAGCAAATCAATCTTTGATCATTTATTTCCCCACCACCACCACCATGTTGTGATGTCTTTGTTGCTTTTTTTCATCTTATTCCGTCATGCCATGTTATTCCAATGTGATTAGAAAGATGAATACACAAAATCATGTTTGCTGCCAACAGCAATGTGAAATAAAAAGCCAAGTTTGCAACTCGATATGCAAATTCATTGGCCCTCTTGGGTATATTTGTGTTTGAAATATTTGTAAATCCCCGCAGTGAAATGTTATCAAATCCATGTAGCTGCACGCCTCTCTCCCCTTATAAACAACTCTCCTGTGTACAGTCGCCTTGTTAATTGACATTGCCAAACTCTCTCTCTCTCTCTCTCTCTATGTTCCTCCCACTACCGTCTCAAATCTCTCTTAATTTTTATATTAATTTTCTATCCCTTTTTCTTTGTCTCTTCTCCTTTATATTTTTCTTTCTTTCTCTCCATCTTTCACCTCATCATAAGTATATATGTTTTTACAACATTGATTGATTTTTAAAGCTAACAAAAAGAAAATGAATCTTGTCATTGTAATATGAAAAATTTGCTCATTTAGTTTGAGAAATATCTTCATTGTACACTTAGCTATGTTGATTGGCAGAATTTTATTAAATCACATTTGCTTAAATTTGTCATGTCTCTCATCTTAATGGTATCACCTACTAGATCAGTTATTGTAATTTGAAACATATTACACCAATTTCTTTTGTAAGAAGCAATTTGAGTTCAAAGTTGGAAATGAGTTTCCGGTTAAGAATATTACACGATAGTTTATAGTCATGTTATTCCCCAATTAGTAAATTGAAAATTATTGGAGTTAATATGGTTAACATGATGATAAATGTTTAAATATTATCATGTACATACACAGATATATAATGTAGCTTTCTATCAATTTATGTGGATCATTCACTGGGTAAGCAAACTAGTTTTACAAAATGTTAAAAATTAGGCAGTTCTTGCCTAGAATTATGCAGTAACCAAATAGTGCTCAATATGTAAATGCTAATTCTATAAACTGCATGATATTTATGATATAGACATTTGTTAATCAATATTCATGAAATATGTAGTAATAATAATAATGTATATTATATGTAATACAATTCCTGTATATAAGTTTGCCTATTATCACATTTTACAGCTCAACATTGATCACAGAAATATCCCATTAAAACTCCTTTAACTTACTATTTTAGACATGGATGTTTTTAATTGACTTTTGGAATTGATAATCAGCTAAATATCCAAAGTCAATCTGAATGGAATATCCCAAAACTCTTAGATTTCTTGAAGTTTCAAAAACTTACAAAAGTGACCAAGTAGTTTCTATGTCTAAAATTTATTGTTTCATTCTAGTTATTCATATTTCTAGCTTTCTACAAATCACTGTATATTTTGTAAATTGTTTTTTGGCAACAGTAAAAGGAATACTCCTGTATTTTATACAGTATTCACAAGTTAACTTCAAAATGATTTTCAATCTATTTGTGCCAATTGCATCACTATGTTGTACTACATATTTCTTATTGATTACGAATCTATCAAAATACAATGCTTTCATTTTGTATATTTTGATAATGCTCTTTTAATTTAAAAACTAATGCAAATGTTTATTCTTTGATTTAAAATATCTGTATAAATTTTTATCAGTTTCAAAAATGGCAAAACAAAAAAAAGAAAATTAAATAAAAATAAATATGTTAACAATGTAATATTTTACAATTTCTGCAAATGAATATTGTTATTATGGATAAGTGTGAAAGTTATCTTTCAGGTGATTCTTGCAATTACAATGATCCTTCAGTTTCTAAAAGAAAATTGCCTATCATAAAAAAAATAATAATAGACATTTTAAGAATATCACAAATTCTTCAAATTTAATCATAAAAGTGACAAATTACGAAAAAGCTTGTCTCATCTTATTTGAATAATAAACCAGAGTTAATTTTAAATTATTTTTTTATTTAAAAAAAAGAATTGGTTTATTTGTAGAAATATAACAAAAAATAAAAATAATGAGTAACCATGTTTGAAATTTGCATACTATTACTAGTATTAAACATGTAGATTGATGACAAAAACATTTCTGCAGGAATAAAAGGAAATCTTATCCAGATGAGATACTTGAACTGGTAAAATCATAAGCTGTACTTAATCTGGATTCAACTTTAATCAAGATTTAGCTTGGGTGAATATTTTATTTTATAAGCAGCTGCTTTATACTTATTCATATCACTTAATAAAAAATTACAAATAAAACCTTTTAAAAATTCATTATTAGAATTTTATTGACAGATTACATTCAATAATTAGCTCATTGTAGGTTTATACTTTTTTTACTCTCAAACCCAATCTGAAGTGATTATTTATCTGTGGTACAAGGAAGGTAACTTACATAAAGTGACTTAAATTTTAATGTATTATTCTTTTAAAGAATTATTGTCTCTTGTCTGTACTATATTATTATTCTTCATTTGATTGCTTGTAGAAAAATTTTCATTCTGTTTAAATCATCTCAACTACAAAACTTCCTAAGGGTTTTCTATTTTATTTAGTATCTTTCCCTATAAATCATTTACTTTTATTGTTCTATAAGATTTTCTTTTACTCATCATCAGTTATTTTGCTTGTGAACAGATAATTTTGCATGCATGACATGAAGTTTTGTCTTTAATTCACTTTTTATAAATTTTTCTATTACTGTTTAATTCCACCAGGTTTTACCAGTATCAAATTTTGTACTATTTCACTTAAGTCTTTTCTTTTTCATCATTTAGGTCATTCTCAATGTTATTTTTAACATTTCTTTTGTCTGCCATCAGAAAACCTGTGAAAAAATATCAAACAAAAACCAGGCAAATAGATTCTAAGTTTACTTCCATGACTTTATATAATTTTATCTGCATCTCTCTTGTGAAGATATATAGATAATATACTTATAGGATGAGAATATTCATCTTATAAAAAGACAGTCTGTCCAGAAAATGTTCTTCCTCCTTTAAGCAAGAATGTAGAGTATAAACAAAATCTGATGGTTATTTCTGGGGACGGTTCTTCCTGTCTACTCTTTTCTGTTTAATAAGCAACATATACTGATTTCACTCAGAGGACTTTGTTAGTTGATTATAGAATCCTTTTACTGCCTTGTGTTTTGTTAATTGTACCTGGTTATTTTTTTTTTATTTCAATACCACCACTGATTTTGTCATAGTGTAAATATTGTTCACACCTGCACACTGATCACCCTTCACTTGTTCCTATTGTGTTTTTATATCTTCATTCATGGCCAAGGATAATATTTTACTATAAAGACTCTCCTTGCTTGTACACTTGCTCTCTAACTCTCTAAGCTATGTCTGTGACATATCATAGCATTACTTTTAATTCACCTGGCCTATTGTATTGAATTGTCTTTGCCTCTGTCCTTACTGACATTGGTTTCATATTTCTCCAGACTTGTTTTTTAGATCACTTCATCTGATTACTGATTGCCTTGCTTTTATATGCAGCCTCACACCTTTTTCTTTTCTTTTTTACATGTCAGGTGGTTGACCTTTCTTTCCTTCCTTTCACTACTGATATCTTATACAACTTCAAAACACTTTTTCACCAATCTTCTACTTTTTCCACTTTGAAAAATAAAGATTCCTATAATTTTTATTTTTGTAAAACAAAACAAAAACAAACTAGGCTGCATGATTTTATTAATTTTGATTTTAAAATGCACATTATTATTTTAATACCATTCCTCAAATTTAATATTTTGGTCAACTAAATCATCAGAATATTATGGCTCTCCTTAAGACAGTATAAAATGACTTCCTAGATTCTTTTACATTTTTCATTGTTATTTTAAAGACTTATACATAATATTTTGCTTGCTTTTCTTGAGTTCATATTATGTAATTATGTAAGATCTTTACAACAGATGAGATTACCTTTGACTAAGATTCTAACATGTGGTTTTAGCATAGAATTAATATTTTCATCTATTAGATTTAAGGTTAAGCCCTATTTTTTTTTTCTGATATCATATGAGCATTTTTGTAAATTTGTTTTATCAACAAACTAGCTCTTACAATCCATCTGAGAAATCTAGCCCAATCTCCCATTGCAATCTTCCTGAAGGCTGTTAGCTAAAGGGCTTAAAAAGGTAAAGATTGTGAATTATTTTACTGAATAATTCAACAATATTTTATCTTGGCAAAATTTCAAATATTGAGGAAGACTGTATTGTATATAGAATAAATAAAACTGTAAAACTGAATTTTAAGCAATTTATATCATGTAAAGAGACTAATTGCTGTTAATTGATAAGTATCTTTTGAGTATTTCACAACTGTACAAGTTTTTTCACAGATCTTAATAGCCACTTTTTATTTTTTCTTATTTAGCCAATCATATACAAAATAATGTTAAAGGAAAAAAGCAAAGCATTTAATGCTAATTGGGAATTGTAATATATTGTTTCTCTAAAAGATAAAATTACTTGTTTGCTTTGCAGCAATGAAAAATATGATTCACAGTAGCATTATGCAACTCGTATACCAAGCTAGAAGAAATAAAAAAAGATTATCTATCATAACATGAAGTATGAAAATCATTTAAAACCATGTTAAAACCTGGAACTGATACCATTGAGGCAATTTACAAAGTACATTTTGTTATGTAGAAATAGAATTCATTTTGCAAGCTATAAAATACTTAGATCAAGATATACTTAAGAAGTGCAAACATCTGCATCCTTTTCAACAAACAGCATGGCTTGGTCTGCAAAGTAACACAATAACTTCATTCAATAATCCCAAGTAAAGATATAGCCTTTAGACAATACTGATTCAATGTGGCTATTAGTTTTGGTTTATACTATAACTGGAGATCTTATTGTTATAGAAAATTACTCATTTTGTGTATGCTCAAAGATATGTGGAATTGATATTTTTTAACAATTTTTAAACTTAAATAGAACTGATACTTATTAATTTTTCAGTAAGTTTTTGAAGACCAAGCATTCTAGCAGATAAAATCTATAAAGGATTTGTTCAATTGCTTCCAAAGTGTTAAAAAGTTTGTCTAATTGATTGAACATCCTTTTTTTTTTTTTTTTTTTAAGTTCCAATAACTTTTCAGCACCTTCAGAAAAAATTGATTTTAATGTTCATTCTAGTTGAGTAATACCTTGAATAAAACATTGATATTAACATATAGTTAATATTAATATTTTCCCAAAACAATCAAATTTAACATGTGTATGTTTTTTGATGGTTTTTGCAGCATCTTTATGCAATTTTTTTTTTTTTTTGCATAAACAAATTATTAGATAATCAGTAATTAAAATTGATTTTTTTTTTTTTTTTTTTTACAGAAATACAGTACTTTTTTGGTTTTATATTAAAAATGATTTAAATATTGTTTAGCAAAGTAAAAAAAAATCTTTTAATATGTATCAAAGAATACACATATTAAAAAAAAATTGAAATGCTTTTCTCAAAACTGCAAAGATAATTAAAGAGTATACACTAATTAAAGAATACAATAAAAAGGTTTACTGAATTTGAAAAGTATGATGTTAGATTTAAATTAGCATTTCAACCACACCTATTTGATAACGATAAGGTTTTGATTTCAAGGAAGTTCCAATATGAAATAACACATATCCACATTCTTTTCTGATCTTTTTTCTTTTTGCAACTTTATACTGTTATAAATCACCATTTTCATATTTAACCAAAAAACCAACTTAAGTTGCACACAGCAGTGTTGGAACCAAATATCCAGTTTATTTCATATAATGTACATATGCATTTATTATGTGGACATATTTGATCTAAATAAGGCATAAAAAACCTCCCCACCTTTATTCTATTAAAAGACCATATTATAAGGTATCCAGTAAGTATCAAACTTTTATGAATGTCTATTAAGGCTACAATAATTTCTAATATAATGAATGTGAGTACTCAGCATGGACATTATTTTCAGATGTCAATAGTATTTTTTCTCAAAGAATATATTAAGAAATAAAATGTGTATGCTGTTTTTATATTGTTGCCTAAGGTTTGTATGACTACACCAAACTTATAGCATGTGCTAACTGGGCTAAAACTATCTGATAAATTACAATACCATCCCTCATTAGACATTGTTAAATAATTTGTACCGAATTTTCACAATTATCACTCCTTAAAAATATAAAAATTGCGCTTAATAACTATTTTCTATACAATAATGCACTTTTGCTATATATTGATTAATAAAATAAATGAAAGGTAAAAAGGAATAATTTAACTTGATCCATTTATTGTTGAAGAAATCTCTGAAATAAAAAATACTCATTCTTTTGAATTTTCCTCTTAGTGTTCTTAATAAACTGTAGGAAAATCAATTTTTTATATATTTTTTTAATGATTAAACAATCAATAATCAAATATGTATGTTAAAAGTGGCTCAAAAACTTCTATTTAACAATCATTATTTTGTATAACATTTTGATATTCTATGAGATGAACTATTGCCACCAAATATCAAGTAATCAATATTTCTCATCAAAAGCTAGATTTTGTTTGTGCATCTATTTTAGCTCTTCAGAAATATTTAAAAAGAAAACAGGAAATAAATATCAGTTTATGAACATATAAAAAATGTATTCAGTCTTTGTTATATTTTTGTAATGCTTTAATTTCATTACTTTGAATATCAACATTTCATGTTGACCTTGTGGTCACCTACATTTCAAGTTGAGAAAAGTGGCCAGAACTGATGACATTACTTGTCTGGCCAATCACTTTCTTTCCTTCTACTGGTCACTTGGCTTTATCATCTCTGCCCTTACTTCCATTGTGGCCTTCTATTTTTATAAAGCACTTGCAATTCTTATACTGCTCCTTCTTTTTCTTCTTCAGAAGAGAATCGGGATCAGCAATTATTTGCACTAATTTGTTTTACTTTAAGGAAATCCTCAAGTTTGATCTGCTTAGAAACATCTAAAGTTACATTTCCTTCTTTGTCCTCTGTTTTGTAGTTTCTTTCAAGAAAAACTCAGTAATTGGGGTGGGGACCTATTGTTGTTTCCTTGCAGGAATGACTCTAAGTGTCAATTATTAGACTCAGTCAGCATAAGAGAAAAAAAGAATGACTGCTGCTGTCTTCTACTAGGTGAAATGGATCACTTATTTTTTTTTTCTTTTTTTGAATGACCCACTTGCCTCCTAAGCTCTGAACCATCATTTCATTTGCCTATTGTTTGTTTTGCCATTTTTCTTTTGGAAGCTAGTATAGCTTTTTCTCCTCGTGATTTTTACTTCAGTTCTGGGCTGATAGCTAAATGCTATAGAGTTGAAGAGAAGGTCACAAAGTCTGGGCTTAAATCTGACTATCCCATAGATAGTTTATTTCAACTTGTATACATCCACCACACAAAAAAGTAAGTTTACTCATGTGATCATCTAATAAAATTCAAAGTTTGTGTGTATATGCTCCAATCCCTGAAAATTGATTAAATATATATAAAGTTTGCTTTTTGTATGTGTAAATATTAAAACTGAGGCATCAAATACAGTTTTCTAACAGCATGTTTAATATCTTGTCTGACTTAGTGGTTCTTGTTTAATAAACTAATTTGCATATTCAATTTTAAAAATTAAACTTTTTAAAATAACTGTTTTATTTATTTTCAATAAGGTTTTTTTTCTGACCTTTATAAATAAGTGATTATTTTGTTGATGGTTTTTATAATTAAATTGTTTTTTTCCTGAAAATGGTGGTTAGTTCATTAAATCAGTTTGGAAGCAAAGGGAAGTAAGCGATATTAACATTTTTGATAATCTAATAATTGTAATCAGTCAGTTATGTGCCATGCGTGACTGACGAGGTAGATTTTTTCCCTGCAGTAGTTTGCCATTTCTTTCTGTGGTAGACCAGTTGCCATCCAGTGCTATAGAACCCAGTCTGTCCTGCTATTTACCCATAGCTGGTGGGAGAAAAAGAAGATTCATACCTTTCCCAAGGGTATTAGCATGTGGGAAAGGTAATTGCAATAATATACCATATATATGAAATAAATGATGGTCAATGCTTAAACTTATAAAACTGCAGGGATGAGTTTACTGTGGCACCATGACAAAATGCAATGGTGCCCGTATTTAATGTCGAGGTGCTTTTTTTTTTTTTTTTTAATTAATACCAAAAAATGTTATGTTTTTCTTAATAAGGTGCTCATGGGAATTTTACAAGAAAAACCTTTACTAGAGACCTATGCACATATATTTTTAAAGGAAAGAGGTAGATGAAAGGAATTACAACAAAATTACAAGTTTATTTCAATCTTGCAGCATTTAAGTCTACTGGAAACATCATATATAGCCACACACATTACATAGTAATAATACATTTCATTTTCAAAACAGCAATACTTAAATAGACTGGTCAGCTCATGAAGGAAAGAAAACTACCTGTATGTTAAAAAGTCGGGGATCACTTTGACATTGAATTTATTGTAAGCAGGTGCTCTCTTCTAAAATAATAGAAAATTAATGTTTTCCGATTCTGACAAATTGTCTGAGTAGAGAAAGTTCTGAATGCTAAGCAGCAAGAGTTTTTTTTATCTCTAAGAAATTACTAATTAATATTCATGCTGGAAAGAAAAGAATCATTTTGACATTTACTGTACATATTTTTTTTCCTGCTGAAAAAGCTTTATATTTTTACACAGTAATACAACAATCTCATTCTTTCCACAACATATTCTAAGCTAATAATGTTGTAATGCTTGATTTCTTTTTTAAAAATGTTTCACTGCAATGTATCACTGATAATAATTCTGTTATTTGTCAATAAAAAATATTTCATTTTAGAGCTTTTTTTTTGTTTTTATCAATTTTTTAAGATTTTACATTAATATTACTTTTTACAAATAAAAAACAAATTATATATATCGACAGGATGAGGGCTTAGCAATGGGCTTGCCATTATCACCAGCAATGGCGAATATATATACATGGAATACTTTGAGGAAATGGCATGGGAATCTATATCTCTAAAGCCAACTATATGGCTAAGTTACGTAGATGATACCTTCATACTCTGACCACACCAGGAAGATGTTCAGATTCTACTGGACCATGTGAACTCAATAAGACCTTCGATATGGAGAAAGAGAGTAACAACACACTCTCTTTCCTGGATGTTCTAATATCTCGAACAGAGCATGGGTTTAAGACATCCGTATACTGTAAAACGATATTCACCGGACAGTACCTCAATTTCAACTCCCACCATCCATACAGCATAAAGGGATCGTCCATTGCTTACAACATCGAGCAAAAGTCATAAGTCGCAACCCAGAGACGTTAGATAAAGAATTGGTCAGTATAAGTAGTACCCTACAACGTAACAACTATCCTGGGTACATGGCAGCAGCCCCCCAAAACAGGGATAGGCAGTTACAAGAGTAGGAGGGCAACAACACTCAGAAAACAGTCTGCCTGCCTTATGTGAAGGGGTTATCAGAGAAAATACAAAGGATCTGTGGTCCATATAACATCAGGACGACCTTCAAAAGCTTGATGACACTTCGCAGATATCTTTCTTAGTTTATAATACCGAGTTAAGGTCAGGTTAAATTTTGAGGGAAAATTAACAGGAGATAACTGATAGCTGACATCCATCAAACATGGCACGTGGAACTAGAACAGTCTACCCCAGTTAGCGAAATAAAGGGTTCAGTTTGACATTCCAACCACCTGAAGAAGGCCGGAGCGTACAACGGCCGAAACGTTGTGATAAATATGGCGACAAAGATGAGGACAATAGTCCGAATAATGTAAATAAGGTAGAAAAATTTGGTAACTATGAAATAAAAGTTGATTGAAAATTGATTTTAGGGCCGTTCTGGAGTGGGGCTAAGACCCTCCCTTATATTTTTTAAATAGAAATGAGGCTATATAGTTTTTGCTTCTTTAAAAAGAAATAACTATCTAAAACTTAATTTATTTGCTACACTTTTAGTAAAATGATAATTTGAAAAGATTAACTTAGATAAATCGATTTTATTTGCTTGAAAACAAAGTACAATAATTAAATAAATACTTATTTAAAAAATATTTATTTAAAAATATTAGTGGGGAGGCTTATCCTCCCCTCCTGCCAGAAAGTACAACCCTTGTATTGTTGTAGTGGGGTTTTATCTAGACCCCCATAGTTAATAATTTAAAAAAAAAAAAATACTGGAGAATGAGCCCTAGCCCCCTAAGCCCTCATTCTGCAAGTACAGCCCTGGTATTGTTGTAGTGGGGTTTTATCTGGACCCCACAATTTTCAGTATTTAAAAATAAAGAGGAGGGGGTCTTAACCTCCAAATCTCCACTCCAGAATGGTTCTAAAATCAATTTTCAATTGGCTTTCATTTCATAGTTACTGAATTTTCCCACCTTGTCAAAATTACCGAATTTTCCTAAATTCATTTTTCTAGAGGTCCCCATATCATTATGCCATTCCTTCAACTCCCATAACATATGATGTAAATTCACTTTCAATCCCTCTATTAGTGAGTATAAGAATTGTATTTAATCCACTGTGTATGCTGCCACTATTAAACTAAAGTAAAATATGTACTACAAATTTATTAACTGCCATGTATTATTAACAGTTAGGATGATTTCAATTGACATCCCAAAACTGAAATTTACTTATTACTCATTTTATGAGAGATTTCATTTTATGTATGTAAGTGCATGTTATTCAGTTTATAATTTCTTCATTCATTGTTGTCTTGTTTCAAAAGTTTTTTTCATTAGTGTGTATATGTGTATATATATATATATATATATATATATATATATATATTCTAATGTAAACAAAGATTCAAAATGTTTAAATTGAATTACTTAAACTTCTAATAAAAACTGTTCCAATTTAGTTATTTGCAAATACAATCCATGTGCAAATTGTAAGTAAAGAATAAAAGTAATTTCACTTATTAGTAAACTTTGAACACCCTTATACTTTGCGACTTATAATTGTCCCACAAAATGAACATTAAAACCATTAAAGAATACTTCCATTCTTATATAAATTATCATTGCCATTCAGAAGTTAATTTGTTGGTGTGATTCAGATATCCCAATATACTTTTAAAATACTAATACTAATAATAATACTGGAATGCTAACACTCTAACCTTTTCACAAGCCCATCTATCTTGTTTATAAATTAAATACTTAATAAAATAAATAAAGTGTCATTCTTCCTTTGATTGTTCAGTTTCAAATTACTTTCTATTTGGGGATCTCTCTTTCTAATATATATTATTTCATGAAATTAAAATAAAGATAAAATTCCTCACCGAAAATAATTACATAAAATTTACTCAATTTGTTAATAGTTTTTACTCTTTTGTTTTAGTTGATGGTCAAGATATTCTTCTGATTAAGTTAATGCAACAAAAAATGCATCATCACTTTGTTATAATAAAAATAAATTTATTTCTTCACTGTAATAAAAGTAAACAAAAATATTAGCCTAGTCACTCACTAAGAATAAATCTAGAGATTAGCTTGTTAATTATCACTCTGTGGCATTGCTCTATTAACTGAATGAAGATGTTTGCAAAAATTATTGTAGAAATCAAATTGTTCTACAAATTAACAAATAATCATTTTTTTTTTCTCCAAAGTTTATTAACTCTTCAAAATGTAATTCTTGTTTTGTGACATACTAAATCTCATTCTTGCTTTGATTTTACAGTCTTAAAGAGATTACTGTTCAAAGTAAAAAAAAAATTTCATACATCAAAGATTATTTTTCACCTTCTCTGTGAATTACTCAATAAGAATATCAACTCAATTTTATAAAGAGATATAGGTTTAAACATTTCAATATCTTAGACTAATAAGTAAATCTTCTTGTTTAATTTGTGTAAAATGCTTTTAAGGCAATTTGTTCTTGTATAAGTGGAAATTTGTTTTTTTTTCAGGTGGTGGGTCACTTTGAGGATTAAACATTGAAATATTTAATTGCTTAGAAGACAAATCCTGTTGAATATGACTTTTCAAAATAATGATGATTTGTATATTTGCATATTCTTATAGAAGTCTTTTATCATTAGGATTTGATTATTGAGTAAATAGTACATCTTAGTATGATTCTAAAATCACTAATTAGGATTCTAAAAAGATCTGATATGTATGATTTGAGATAGCAATAGAACTTGAAAATGATTGAATATGGATAGAATATTTTTTTAATTTGTTATGCTCTAATAGTTATAAAATATAAACCATCTACATTTTTAATTTCTTTATATATAAAACAGGATGTGTGTGTGATACCTTTTCACTTGAGCTCCATCCAACCAATTTTAACCGTACTTGGCACATACATTGTACCTTGTAAGAGATAGGTTCTTAGCGTAAAAAATTGATAATTTTTAAAACCAATCAAAAATCAATACATTCAACTTTTTCCCTCCAATTTTGTTGAAACTCAGTATGTAGGTAACTTACATCATGATGAGCTCAATGATACCTTATTTTTATTTCTGTCACCATGTTTAGTGAAAAACCGCAAAAAAACAAAACTTGATTTCAACACAAATTTTAAACTAAAAACTCCCTCAGTTTTCAAGCAATCTAATACAAACTTCACTCAATTGTAGCCAACAATAAGTTGATTGTTTAAGTCATTTAACTTGATAATTGAGTCCACCTATATAGTCAAAACCTGTATAAATAGCAAAAATTGGCAATTTTTTACTGGTTTCTTTCTTATTTTTCATTGATCTTTCAACCAATTTTCATCAAACTTAGCAATTGCTTTATAAGTGTATCCTCTTTTACATCCCTAGTAGCACACTGACAAATTGAATTTCAAAAACTTCAAAATAATTGTGGGCCAAAGTGGGTCTTCATGTTGCCTGTTTTGCCCCTTCATGTCCTTGGCTAAATTCAATTGAATAAATACAGATTACTTCTGTTATATCAGTAACTACATTGATTCAAAATATTTTTTAATGAAAGTGCTTTTAAGTAATTGAAGGTAGACTCTGTTACATCTAAACTCCATTTTAATTGAATGCTTCTTCTGATCAACCAGCTTTGTATGGCTGCTAGCATATAATAAAATGATATTTGGTCATATTAGTCATGTCACTTCTTTTGTTTTGAACTCTTTGATAGATTCTCTTAACTACTTCTTAGTGTAAACCTTCCATCATTGCTTTTGATACAACTGACTTCATTTTCCATTATTCTTTTGCTGATATTAAAAGCTAATAACTGCAACTAACTCATTGACCATTATTTGACATGACTTCACTCGGTTAACTTGTTTAGTCAACTTTGTCATCATGCTTTTTTTTTTATTAGGTTATTTTAAATAGGTTATTTTGATAAATACTTATTTCAAATCAGTTTTCATATTTTTTTAATCATCCAAATTTGTTTATACATTTGTTTATTATTATACCACTATTTAAATATATTGGTTCACGCTGAAAGAATAAGACTTAGGCTAAGTCACTTAGCTGTTATTTACAAATCTCAAATTTGAAACTGCTAACATCATACATATCTGCTTATTTTTTTAATTTTGTAATTTTTTAAAACTTTAAAAAAATTTTTGTATGGGATTTTGTCTGAAGCACATCCACAAACATTTGAAGCTAATAATTACTTTTCTTAAATGAATAATAAACCAATACATAATTCTGTTCATCTATGTAATTTTTTGTTCTTTATTTAAATATACATATCCATTTGTTCTTTATTTAAAAAATCTTTTTGTAACCCTTACCACCAAAAGTCTGTGTTAATATGCAAAACAATTAAGTTCAATAACTTTGTAAAAGTCAATGTTCAATTTGATGCTGTAGCAATATTATAAACAGGACCACCTTCTAAATCAATAAAAATCATTATTTTTCAATTTTGACAAGTGTCACAGCCTACAGAATGCTAATCTACAAAAATTATCTTACACATTTTTTTTTTTTTTTACGTGAATCAGTCTATTTAAATACAGACATTATTATAATTAATTTTTGCGAGGGGAGGGGGCTTAGTCATTTTACATTTCTATTTAAAATTATTTTAACTCTCTAAATTTTTTTGTGCACTGAATTCTGTTTATTATAATCGGGCTTAAAATGGTAAAAAGCTAAAAATAGTAAAAAAACTTTTATGTCACAATGTCTTTTTTACTTGTTATTTAACTAGCACCATTTGAAAATGACAATTACCAGATGAAATTTACTTGTATGAATTCAAAATTAAAAAAAATCTTTTTCATTGAAGTAAAATCGTATCCTTGAAATTCTTCAAGTTGTGATTAATTACATATATGTGCTGAAAATTATGGGATAGGTGCCTAATATGTAGGACCATCTCTAGCCTGATTATGTAGTATCGATCCCACAAGTAGTTGGAATACTTCAGGTTCAATTCCTGTTGTAGAGCACATTTTCCTTCAAGATTTCTTGAATATACAGCAGGTGGCCAATAGACAGATGTAATATACACTTTATAAAATAATAAAAATGTGATGTCTCCATTAAATAATGATGTTTGAAGTAATAAAAATGTCAGATTAAAAATTCTTTCATTATATATTTGTGCATCAGTTATATGCTTATTGTAGTGTCTAAATTATTTTTCACATGCTATTTTAAAGATTTTTTTTTCTTTTTTTTAAGTATATGCCATTGTCTCAATCAAATTTTAGAAAATTATTCAGTTTGTTAGTAGAAATATTATGGCTATTGGTAAAAACAGAAATAGTTTGTTGGATGCTAACATGTTGTGTTTATAATTTACATCTGATGTAAATTTTGAGTGTAAAATGTTTACATTCTATTTTCATTATGCTTTTAAATTTTAATTCGACTTAACTTATTCTTTGCTTCTTTTTGTTGTTATCTTTTCTTTATCACTTGAAAAGATTTGATAATTATCCAATATGGAATATTTGTTTTGTCAGTTTTGTATTTTCCAGTTTTATTTTTGCAATAAAAAGCAAATCTCTTTGAAATTATGAAATTAAGGAAATTTCTCTTGATGATAGCAAATATTTTAAAAATTATTTTGCCAGTTGACAAATGACATTGATAAAGGGTGTCACTAATTGGAATTGATTTTTCTATGCTAAAGAGCCAAACAATTGATGAGTGAACTCTGTACAAATTCTGACAATCTTTCTTTTCTAAAGATGTTTAACTGCTGCTGCTAATTAGTAAGAACAGAGAAAATTCTTTTTCCTCATCTATTAGTTAATGTTATCATTAGATCTGTCTGTAATTTGATGCAAAATATGTTCATCCATGTGTATCTGTTTCTCTGCCTTTTCATTTTATTTCCTTTTTCACAAAACTGTTACCACTGGATCATCTGGAGTTTAAAGTTACAGACCAGCTTTCTCACAATGGGCATATTAAATGAATAGATCATACCTTCTGACATAGATAAACTGTTGTGAGTGCTGTCTACAAAAACACATTGTCACACTGCATCTTTAAAAAACAAAAAATAGTAAAAATTCCAAAAGCTATATGTAAATGAGTTCATTAATAATCAGAAATATTTATCTCCAAGTTCTCATTACCTTTCCTTTGATACTTATAAATTTATATCATTTTTCATTTGGTTTATAAAATGTTTGATGATGAATAAAGGAATAATAAGCTAAATAATTTAATGAATAACAAATGAATAATAAAATAATGGAATGTCTGCATTAAAATGAAAAGGAGCTGCTTTTAGAAAGCTATTAATCAAATAGTCTGTCACACAACAAATTACACACTTGCTTAAAAAAGGAAGATTACCAATGAAATTAAAAGGTGTTTCAAATTTAATTGCAATAATTAAATTAAATAACAGGTGCTAGTGAAAAGATAGAAAAATTAAAATTAATTCAACAAATCTGCACTAAATGTAACCATGTTATCTCTCCCTTTCCCCATCTCTTGCACCGTTTATATATATATATATATATATATATATATATATATATTTTATTGTTGAAATGTTACAGATCTGTTCAAATCATCTACCAATACACAATTTGTGATATTATACTGCAATTACAATTACAGCTTTGACCTACTACACCTTTCTCATTAATGAAATCACTTTTACTTTTATTTTCTAAAGCCATTTGTTATAATCAGTTAATTCATAAGATGTTTTTTTTTCTTGATCCTAATCTCTCCAATTTCTGTGGACTTTATGGGAAGACTAAGAACACTGTCAATAGTAATCTGATAAAACTTGCAAGTGCAATGATTATCCCCCCAAATTTTTTAATTTATTAAGAATATTAAGTATATTTCATATTGTGAATGTTTTCTTTACTGTTGAAGTCTTAAAATCTCTAGAGAGTGAACATTTTTTTTTCCAAACCATTTGGGAAAAGTGGTTTTGAATGACCATTGGCTCATGCAAATTTTATATTCATAAAAGAATAAAGTATTGTCAGATATTGTAACAACATCAAATTTTTGCTCTTAAACTTCATAACATTTTAATGAGTAAACAACTCCTTTAGATCAGATGGTCTAAAGATAGTGTATTATGGTTGTAAAATTATATGCCATCAATGACTGAAAAATAGATGACTTTATCATTTGTAATTTTAATATTTGTAAAATTCAAATTAATAAAACAAATTATTTCCAAGTACAGGGTTCAATGGATAAATTGTCGTCTAAATTATGCAAAAATAAAAATAACACTGGAATTTTATTTTAATGGATATATTTATCAAAGGTACATAAAAATATCTTAAAATAAAAAAGAGTAAATTTATTCAATAAAATTGCTTTGACCACAGGCTCCAGACAACTTCAGAATCTCCTGCAACTCTTCTGGACAGTCTTCTTGTTTAAGTTGGTGAATGCTGTCATAATTCTTGCCTTCAGTTCATCTTTGGTGTTACAAGGAGTTTTATTGGTCTCTAACTCAACTATGCCCCACACATAATAATCAAGGTGGTTGCAGTCTGGGAAGTTAGGTGGTCAAATATAAGGGATGATGTGGTCGCAGAAATTGTCTGACAACCATGACTGGGTACTCCTGCTTATGTAGCATGGTGCCAGATATAGTCTTCCAGCAGCCATCCTCTTGACCCCAAGTAAAACTACCTCCTCAAGGCACTTGATGTAGTCCTCTGTGTTGAGGCCCTGTGAGAAGATGAATGGAGCTATAACATTGCCATCACTAGTGATCACTCTGTAATCACCATTAGACTTCTACAACTCTTTCTGAATTCTCTGCACTGTCCTCAGATTGTCACCCAAAAACTCTGAAATGTTCATATTAAAGCTTTGGCATGAATGCCAAGCAGTACAGCATGCTGTTTCCAAATTTCTGGCAGAGTGAATTGCATCATGGCACTCTTTTTGTCACAGACAGTGCCCAACTCACCTACTATATTGTGCAGTTGACAAAATAAAAAACAAACAATGCACGTGTAAAATTAAAAATATAAAATGGTGACAATTTACACAATTGCGGCCTGTAAATTAAAGTAAATAGTTAAGAATTTAATTTTTTTTTTTTTTTTTTAGAAAGCACAAACTTTGGGATTTCAAGGTCCAACTACAGCTCAACTAGTCAAATTACATACTTTACCTGATCTGTATTGAAAAAGTGATCATTCAAGAAATACATTTGCTTGAATTGAACCAGCAATCCTTACAGTTCAATGTCTCTGGCAAAGTGCAATATGACTAGAGGATTGCATGCACAATCACCTCAAATCCATGCCTACTTAAGAGGTAGTCATAATCAAATATTAGTTAATTAATCATGACAGAAATGTAAAGTGAAAGGGAAAATTTGTTTTCTCATTTGAATTCAAACTATGATAGAATAATTGAACTGAACTTAGGTTAGAATAATAATTGAACTATCATAAAGAAGCAGACAAAAATATTAACCTCCTACTGACTGCTGCACTGTTGGTTACATTGGATTTGTAAGATTTATGAAAATTGGGCTGTGTTCTGAATTCATATAAAAAAAAATCAAACAATCTCAATCTCATTATATCCACAAAATCTGTGCATGAATATTATTCCTCCTTTTCCATTATTAATTTTCATTTAATACAATTTACTTCAATTCAGATTATCTATGATCAATATTATTGATTATTGATAAAATGACAGATTTTAAAAAAAAAATTTCAAAGATTTGAAAATTACTTTTTGTATTTTCTTTTCTATCCAATGCATTAGGGAATAAGCAATATTTTTTAAAATATTTCCTATTTGTTATTTTTTGAAATTTTTATTAAATCTTATTGTGAATACATTTTAGCCTTTTAAAGTTTTTATATACTTTTCAAGTGTATGCTAATAAATATCAAAAACAGATTATAATCAAATTTCACTTGTGTAAATGTTAATTTAATTTTTCCTTTATTATTAGTTTTTAAAATTACCTGGGCAGTATAGAGAGCTGTTTTCTATTTATATTATTCATGTGTCCAAACAGCTAACTTGGGCCATCTAATGGAAATAGCAATATAATCCAGGGAATTATGCTGATTTTTTTTTTTCTTTTTGGCTTATTCTGATTTAAAAAAAAAAAAAAAACCTTGAATAGGATATATTCAAAGTAAGGTATATAATAAAAGTGATTAACATTTATTTTACTCAATAAAGTTAACCTTAATTACTTTAATTAAATACAATGGTCATTGAAACCTGCATATGTATTTTTGATCTCTGTATTTATCTTGTCTGGTTAGTTGCAACAATATCACATCATTCAATTAAATATTTGCTATTAATTTAATAATCTCTTCTAAATGATTCTACAAAATTATATTAATATAGTTTAATAATATTAAATGTGGATAATATCTTACCATTGTGAAAAAAAATTTCCCTCTGATTAATATGCAATAATGCTGAAAGCTGTCTGTCTTCCTTGACTTGTTATATTTTTATGTTTCAGATTCTCTCTCCAATCATTTTAAAGTGCTATCTAACAAATGTGTTATAAGAAACTATACAGTAAGCAAGAAACTATATATATATATATATATATATATATATATATATATATATATATATATATATATATCAGACTGGCTTATTGTCTTTTTTTTTTTTTTTTTTAATAATTTCACCCCAAACAAGACCAGACAAGTCACTAAGATGCAAGGGTTTACTGGGTGCGAAAGAATATGAGAAAAATAAGTTTAAAGAAAGAGTTCAATAAAAGAACAGGATTTAACAAGACAGAAAATAACAATTTACATTGCATTTAAATTGTTGACTGCAAAGCAAGAAGTGCAAGAGAAAAACTGTTAGCATAGAACTTAGTTACATCTAGATATTTCAACTGTAAAATGATGTTCTAGCACTCAATCTATTTCTGTGCTTAAATACATAAAATATAGGTACCAAAGAGGAAAGTTCATCAGAACAAGTACTATGAAAATGTTTATAGAAAAGCAAAGGGATGTTACATTACAAACTTACATAGCCAACTTTCCTAGCAGTAGACCTAGCAATTGATTAAATATAATTTTTCCACTTCATTTCAGCCCAAGAAGGTGAAATGAGCCACTCTTCTGGAGGTTAGCATTAGCCATGCTAATAGAAGGCAAAAAGGTTCTCTCAGACAATTAAGAAGGCAGATTCACTTTGGAACCATGAAAACAAACTATTTCTTGCCTCAGTTAACAGGTTGTAGATCATTTTGGGGATCAGCTGTCAATTTGACCTTATCAGAGTTACCATTAAAATAGATCTTAATATAAGACATTATATGATATATAAATATTTGTTTTTCTTTTGGTGACTATTTTTATTATAATACTTTCCATTTTCATCCATTTTGTTCTCTCTATGAACTTAAAATTGCTTGTTTTATTTTTTTTTTATTCTTTTTTTGTATATATGATTTACCATTTGTTTTTGTTCATAGGGCTTGCCAATTTGATATATTAATGAAAACTTGGAAATTTGTTCAACCATGAAATAATTTTATACAATTGATATTTTATTTTTTGGTCTGTCAAATTTGTACTGAATTTTTTATCAAGTCTTTAAAAATCAGGTTTGAATATAAAAAAAATATGTTTAAAATAAAGAAGCTTTCTTATAAGTTGACTTTGTACTTAAAAATGTAATAAATGAAGATACTAATTGATCTGAATATAATTTAAGCTGCACTTGACATATGCTTTAATTCTAAATTTTTTACCTATGATATTACCTATACTTGAACAGCACTACCCAACTTAGTGAAAAGAATGGTAGGGATAGTTACAGTCTCTCATAATGATTGTTATGTTGACTTCCCTATTTAAATCCATAAAAATGTAACTCTCTATACTTAATTACCCTGTTTGGTCAGTAACATTTGCCTTAATTCTTGACTTATGATGATCCTTTTTTCTAATGTTCACTTTATAGGCTACTAAAACTTAATAAAACCACTTTTAGTTTTAAAAAAGAAATTGAAGAATTTGCAGCTTAATCATCAAATGTTTACATATTACCAGAAATATTTGGTTTATTTTAGAAAATGATTAATGGTAAGTGTGGGGTTGTGGAGCAGATTACCTTGCCTACTTATATCGTTTTGTTTCTTTCATCTCCCTCCTTGTCACTGCCAAAATTTGCTATTTAATTGTAAATGTTACTTGCTAACTAGAATTAATAAAAGTTTTGATTTATCTGTTTTATAAATCTGACTCTTGGTATCTTTGAATAGTTATTTTTAAGATATTAAATATCACTTAATTTTGCTCAAAATCATACCTCTCATTATTTACTACCAGCTGATAAAAGTAAATACATCCCCAGGGTTAAGCTACCCACCCCCTTTTTTATTATTTGATTTATTTTTGAAGAAGAGGTTAAAATGTTCTTGGCTGAATCTGATGTTACATCTAGAGTTTACAGATTTTCATAAACTTAAAAAATGTTACTTAATCACTGTCTGAACATCAAAAGAAATATCTGGGTACTAGCTTGTTTGCCAAGAGAATTAATATTATGAATACATTAGCATTTATAACTATTAGTAAACCAGTCTGTTCTGACAAGTTTGATTGTTACACATATGAAAGTATTCATCGTTAAAATTATTTTATTCTATTTTATTTATATTGTTATATAAGAAACAAATAGGGAAAACATTATATAAACTATGTTTTCTTATTTGTTTCTTATTTAATCATTCTGCTTGATTTAATCCATAGTTTTTTTTTTTTTTTTTTTTTTTTTCAATTCAAATATTGTTATACAAGAATTAACTCTATTATGACATGAATATTTTTTTGTTATTCTTACAATTGAAACAATCTGTACTGATTAGCTATGTGTAATAGCTTTAGTTCAATAACTGATATTCTGTAGCACAAAAGAGCAAAGCCAATGGGCCTGAAAAAAAAGAACAAGCTGGTAGATACAAGTCACCATTCAAATGTTTGATGACATAGATCAGTTTGCCTTGTATGGTCAGGTCTAAATTGAGAATCCAAACATAATCAGTAAGTTGATCTTTCACTAGTTTGTCCTTCATTATTTTCTTTCTTCAGAATGTATCATCTCTTTTCTTTTTTTTTTTTTCCCCCTTCTCCTCTGAAGTGTTGGGAGGACACCAATGTCAACTGGCAAATATTACTAAGTAATTCATGATCAGGAACCCAGTGACAACTCTGACTTAAATATTCTGCAGGATTAACATCCTGCTCAACATCAAAGAATTGAGGCCAATAGAGCCAAATGAAATCTTGACCTCCCCACCTGAAGTCCCTTCCCCCACTCACTTCTCACAATGTGGACTTCACCTGCCAGGAATGTTTGATGATTAATCAGGTGTTTCTTACGAGCATAACATCACAAGACCCAGAATAACTTCACATTCTTCAAAAGCTCTTCTGCAGAAATTCTGTTTGCTGAAATGTTGAAACGCTAATAGAAATCTGTTATTTTTAGTTAGTTGATTTTTGTTAGAAAAAGCAAATTTAAACAGTGTCCCAATTATACCTGTCAATATAGGCTGGAGAACACACAATCACACTTTCCGAAGCTACATCATTCCAACAAGAAAATATTTCCCCTTAAAGTAGAGATTATTTTTAAATTCTCACCACCAATAATTTGCTTTTGTCATTGACTATTGAATATTTTGCAATTTATTTGCTCAATTGTTTAATCTTCAATGAAGAATATTTAAGGATGCTGAGTTGAAAATGTTTTGCTTCATTAAATAAAACAAAAATTTTGTAAAGATTTCTTATAATTTATTTCTATTAGTCTTTAAGTTCAGTCTATTTATTAAAAAATACTACTTACATAAAAACTTATAAGAAAGGAAGAATACTTTTACTCCTTCAGATATTCAATATTTTAACCAAGAAATGCATTCATCTTCCAACTGATAGAACAACATTGCAATATTTTATTTCTTTTTTTAATAGTTATAAATTAAGGAGATTTATAAGAATAATATTTAGAATTCATCCTAAAGTAAAATTTAAATTTATAAAAAAAAAAAAATCTTAAATCGATTTTTCATCAAAACAAATCCATTCAGATCCAATTTGGAAAGTTAAGTTTTAATTCTTTATTGATGAAAACTTAGAAAACTATTAAGTATTAAAAATAAAAGAATTTGACCTGATGTACCTTTTGAAATTTAGATAAAATCTTTCAAGCTGTATCACTTTCTTTTCAAAATAAGATGCTTTTATCAAACAAATACTTGGATGAACTCTTGACAATAATGGCTTCTGTAAAGCAAAATTGTTAATTTTAAAAAAAATTCCTTTTAAATAACGAACCATAAGTTTGTGGATAAAAAAAAAAATAGAAACAGATGATTTAATCAAGGAACTAATTTTTCATTCTATTATGATTAATTTCCAATTCTTACACTATAGCATTAGACTGAGATCAACAGGTGTGGAAATTCAAATATCTGGGTAATAAGAGCTGGAAAGTATGACCCAAATTTGAAAGCAGAAATGTCAAGACACTTTTCAGAAATTAAGATATTAAAGGATTGAAAAGAAAGTACTGGACAGATATGAGGTCTAACCTTCTTTCTAGCAGGGAATGCTGAACAATTTTGTCATTAAAAACAAACTTGAAGTGAGATCTGGTTCTATCAACAAATGTTAAGAATACAATGAATAGATCATAAGTTAAAAAAAAAAATAGGGACAAACTGAAATTTTGGGGGCTCATGATGAGTAAAGAAGGCTTAAAGAATTTAACATTCACAGTGCATTTTTTTTTTCTTAAGACATAATTGATCATGGCTCTTCACAGATTCCTTTTCTTTATCTGTGAATTGCTATGCATTCTTGGAAAATAGTGGGGTGGTTTTCTGTTGATTTCTCTATGGTTTGGAATTTAATTTTCTTCTATGCCACTCAAGCCCTGTGTGCCCAGCTATTTAACCCATAGCTGAGGGAAGAAATGAATTCAAGCCTTTCCCAAGAGGATTAGAATGACAGTGAATACAACAGCCTAAGTGAGAATTTAATGGTCTCATTGGTTCCACTTTCTATCCCAATATCCATTACACTACCTGCACATCCCACAGGGAACATAGAAGTAAAGAAGAGCATTCACTAATCTAACTGACCAATATAAACAAATGGAATTGAAGAACAAATAAATGAGTGAGTATAACTGATAGTGACAAAAGATAGAAAACCGTGAAGAACCACAATTGCCAATGTCCTAAATGGACATGACACAGAACAAACTTAGATACCTTTAATAATTTAACCAATGTTGATTTCCACTCAGATACCAAACTACTTTTGTACAACAATATGTGATTAGTTACGTCAATCAGTTTAGCTGCTTCTATTATCACACCATTTTACTTTTATTGCATTTTTGCAATATACCCACTGAAATGAATAAAATAAATGTCACTAGGGTATTTTAAAAATATCAACTTTAAAAAAATGATTTGTTGATATAAGTATCCAAATAATTGTAGAAACCTGAGTAAATAAAGACTTGGAAACCAATGTTAAGCCACCAGACTTAGCCACTCTCCAAAGAATTCTAAGATCAATTGTTTGTAATGAATTTTTAGGTCAACTGTTAATTACCTATTCAGTAGAATGATAAATATAATTAATGATTATATAATATCAGTCTTCAATATATAACTATCACTCAAGTGAAATATAACATGAATTGTAGTTAGTAGAATCTTTGCTTTTTTTTTTTTTTAAATAATTGCTAAAAATAATAAAATAGATGTGTACACATTACAAAAATAGAAGATTAAAATTAATGGACAATGCCATGTCAATTTATGTATGATATTGTTTTATCTTTCTTTGTTCTTTTCATTAATCTAATTAGCTTTAATGTGATTGGTTCTCTGTTTCAAGTATTTTGTGTAGGTGTTTGTCATCACTGGGTCTCACACATACCTTCCCCACCTTCAGGTTTACTGATAGGTCATGAACATTTTAGATTAAGTTTGAACCAACATTACCAGTTACATATATTTCCCTCAAGTCATTAATTCTTTTTAAGACATGCTTTGATATAGACCTTGGTGTGATCTGTGAGTGTTTGTTTAATACTCAAGTGAATTGTTCTCAGAAATCTGATAGGGACATCTTGGAACTTATCTTCAATCATGTTTACCTTACCTATAAATTTCTTCCATTCCATTTTGAATTCATTATCTGGTGAATCTGATACCCATTTGTAACTAACAACACAAACTAAAATATTTGTCTTAAATGGGCTACAATCACAGATTACATACGTGTATTTACTTGTATTTTATTATTATTTCTTTTTTCAATTATTTAAAAAAATATGTGTATGTGATGTTTGTTTTCAATTCATTAGTCAGATAGTAAACAATGCAAGGTTATCTGTCTGTGTCCTTTCTCATTAATATCTCCTCCTATTTCTTGCCTATTATAAAACAATACACCAAAAGTAACATTTCAATCACTCTATGACCTTTTTACATTTTTAACATTTTCAACCAAAGTAAATCTTTTTTTTTTTCTCTCTCTCTCTCTCTCTGAATGTGTATGTATTCATAAATTGTAATACTGTTGAACTTAACTCCTAATCAAAAGAATTTACCATTAAATAGTTCTATGCCACTGTTGTGTATTCTTCATCAGCCCTCACATGACAAAAATACCCAGTATTTCAATTTGTTCAGAAAAGACAAATACACAATTCAGTTTTTATTACTTCTAAGAATAATAGGCATCAGTGTTGGTGTTCATTTCTCTTTTTGGCTAGTGTATTAGAATGGCAGCTTAACCTGTTGTTACTTAAGCAAATATAGCTAAAATGGTAGAGAGAATTGATGTTAAGAAGTATAAGATTTTCTTGCTGTGAATTGGTTTAATTCATTACAACACAGAAAAAATTAAAAAGAAAGTAAACTATTTCTGTTATTGTAGAGATAGTTGCAGTTCATCATGTGCTGCTGAGATTTCTTAATTCAAGCAAAGTTGTATTCTTAGAAAAAGATATAAAACCACTTTGCATAAAATAATTTTTATGTCTACATTATTGTTGACAGTATTAAAACAGATGAATTAAGCCAGCCACTGTAATAAATACACTTTTCTGTATGATTAAATTAAAAGCTAAAATCATTTCCTCTTCTCTCTCAGCTCTTCATCTTAAAGCAGTAGACAAGCATAGAACAAGATGGTGCTGCTGCGGTTTCAATAGCAAATATGTTTTATGGGGTGAAGTTACTAGACCAACAGCTAACTGATTTTGATTTAAGAGTTGTCCTTCTAGACTGGTTGCCAACCAAAGCTAGAGAGCCCACTCTTCCTTGCAGCTTAATCTTCAGTTGTGAGGAGAAGAGATTGATTTATGCCTTTGTCAATGGCATGTGTGTGAAAGTAAATGCAACAGCCTCAGCTCACTGCTCCCACTTTCTGTACTGATAACTGCTCAACTATATAGGCATCCAATTACTTGCAAATAAATTGGTTATATTTTTAAAGTATGGTTTACCTTGGAGAAGGAATACTTCAAGCTAACACAAATGCAGTAGTAAGCCAATTCTTTCTGACTATTATTACAAGCAAATGATACTCACTGTTTTTGATTTTTATATTTATTTTCTTTAACAGCTGAAAAGCTTCTGGTTGCTTCTGAAATAATTCATGCTAAACAATTAACAGTATGACAAGTTACTGAGTTTCTTTGGGGACAAACTGATTTAGTAATTGAATGTACTGACACATTTATCCTTTCAACCATCATGAGCAAGTTTGAGTACATTAGTTGTATGTACTTTAAAAAATTCATTTTTAAATAACAGTTTGCTTTTACCTGTTATTTACAACATGCTCTTAATGATGGTATCAGCTATTCTTCTATCTTGGTTGAACTGAACAGTTTTTCACTTTTCTTTTATTTTTTTTTTGCATAAGCTACTTGTTTGTGAAGGACTATTGATTTCATGGGTTTACAGTTCTATTTAATTGCTGCTGTTACTGATGATGATTATAGTAACGATTTTATTGCTTACTGATTTACTTGTTCTCTTGTCACTGGCAATCTGTTGCTTGCTGTATTTACCACTTTATACACTCCACATAATACACCAATAAAATACAAATTATTTTATTTACAACTAATGGAAATGAGAGGCTATACACTTTTCAAAAAAATTATTTACTTGATAAGTATTAAAGTTCATTTTCTTTTACATAATACTTTTAAAGTTTAGATTTATAATCTTCCAAATGGTATTACAATACAAAACTAATAAAATAAGTAATTCTTTACATATAATTTATTCTTAAAGCAATAAATTTTGCAGTCTTGTGTTACATGCCTTTTTTTATTTTTTAGGGAAAAATAGTGAATTTGTAGACATAATATCAGTTATGCTGTCTCAGCATTTTCTAATTAGCAGAATTTTATACATCCATATTCAACATATCATTTGGGAAAATCATTACTTGAAAGAATAAGTTTACTCCAAGGAACAAAGTAAGTGCTGAACAGGGAACTTATCACATGAAAATGCTCATTTTTAAAATACAAGGTAACCAAAATGTTCTGTCCATTTTTTGATTAGTCATTGAATGAAGTTGAAATATATACGAAATGCGTGTAGCAATTGTTTTCAAATTCAGACAGCAGGAAGTAGGAACATCAGACATTATAAAAAACACGCGCACCGTGCCCGGCCATCAGTTATAAGGCGGACAGCTGTGAGATCTCGTTCGGGGCTGTTTGCTTTATGACTTCAAAGTGGACTTAGCTGCATCAAGTCGCCGCATATGTCAAGCGTTTGGGGATAGTGCTGTGGATGAACATACTGCAAAGCGTTGGTTTTGAAAATTCAAGTCGGGAGATTTGTCTCTCCATGATGAGCCTCGCAGTGGACGACCACAGGTCTTGAATGACGGAGTCCTGAAGGTGGGCATTGAAGAGGACAGTAGTCCAATGTGTGGTGAACTTGCAAGACAGTTCAACGTTTCCAATGAAACAGTTAGACTTCACCTGCACCGCCTAGGTAAAACGTACAAACTGAGCAAGTGGGTTCCGCAAATGCTGTTGGAGGTCCACAAGGGACAAAGAGTGGCAGCCTGCGTATCGCTGCTTTCTCGCCACCGTACCGCATCCTTATTCAATCGAGTGCTTAACCAGTGATGAAAAGTGGGTTCTGTATGAAACTCCCAAGCATTCCAGACATTGGTTGTCTTCTCAGGATGTTGTCCCTCACACCGCAAGACCGCCTATGCACCCACGCAAGATTATGCTTTGTGTCTGGTAGACAGGTCATCAAGTGGTTTATGAACTGCTACCAACGGGCCAAACGGTCACTGGAGACCTATACTCGCAGCAATTGAAACGTGTGCAACAGGCATTGCGCCAGAAGGATCCAGCATTGGTGAATCGCAAAGGTGTGCTTGTCCTCCATGACAACACCAGGCTGCATGTCGCGCGAGTGGTCAGGGATACCATACAGTAACTTGGGTGGGAGACTTTGTGCCATCCACCTTATTCACCTGACCTTGCGCCATCCGATTACCACCTCTTCCGCTCCCTGGATAATCATCTTCATGGGAAATCCTTCACCAATGAAGCAGACTTGTGCAAAGCCCTCACGGACTTCTTTGCGTCAAAACCCCCCAGCTGGAGACACGTTGGCAGAAGGTGCTGGATGGCGATTACTTCGAAGACTAAATATAAGTTACACATACTGTGAAGCGTTTTCTTTTTTTCCTTTAAAAACGAACAGAACCTTTTTTGGTTACCTTGTAATTTGATTAGTCTCATTAATATTCCTGAGCTTACAAAAAATAAAAATAAAAAAGCCTACTACAAACTTACAAGATGAGCAGTTTTATGAAATTTTTAGATTAACACATGAGTAAAAAGCAGAAAAATTCATGCTTCAGACATTTTAACATACTGCAATCTTTCCCAATAATTTTACATTTAATATTTTTGAAATATCAGAAACATTCTCCAATTTTTTTTTCCCCTGAGCCCATGTAATTTCTTCAGGGATACATATTTAGATTCTGGCTCCTACCAGTGTATTAAATTTTTTATTGCAAAATCCATCAAACATTTTCTTTTAAATGTAATGTATGCAGTAAATTACTGTATTTTGTGAAAAACTTTTGCTGATAACTATCAAGATACATTTAAAGATTAAGTTTAGAAAGGTAAAAAAAAAAATATTGTTATTAGTAGTTAGCAAATTAATCTATAAAATTTGCATTTTACAATATTTCTTGGTTATAATTAGTTTTAAAATGAATACATGGTATATATGATTATTAGTGCATTTAGCACAGGGAATGTTTAAAGACATTTTGTTAATTATTTTTTTAATATCACAAATTTAATTGAAATTCAAAGCAATTTTCTCTGAAACAATTTATACTCTAATTCATTTGATGATTTGACTACAAGTGACATAATCTGGTTAGTCACTTGGAAAATTATACTAGAATATGGAATGTGACTCTGCTGTTTTGTTTCAGTCTCTCTTCATCTCCCTCTCTCTCTTTTTTTTTTTTTTTTTTAAGGTCTTGGCATTTTATGATTTGTTGCACATTTTCTCTGCTTAACATTTCCCACCCAATGAATGGTATCAATCAGTTGAGCCCATTCCACTTGAGCCATGTATATCTGATCAAAGGAATAAAAGGAGAGTTAATATTGAAGGGAAAAGAAAGAAATAATAACTTTCTTGTGCAAACTGCACAATGGAAAATTATTGGTGCATTTCTTTTATATTTATTCAGGCTTTGCCTATTGGTTTTAATCATGATCAAGCATTTTTCTTTTTACATTTTATTCTAATACTTTTCTATATTGTATTTTTTTTCATTTCATTTATCATAAATGTAGTAGAATTGCTGGAAACAAAAGATTTCCTTTTAAATCTTTTGAATATTCTCTATCTATGGAATTTATTTCTCAAATGATTGTTGCTTTGGTTTTTTTTTTTTGTTTACTGTGAGCTACACAAAGTACATGTTTATTATATTTTTTTAATAATTTGCTTTCAGATTTAAATCAATTGACCCATCCCATAATTGTAACTCAGACAATACATTTCCAATTTACCAGTATTCGCATTCAAACTCAATTTATGTCTATAATATATCTGAATATACATGCATATTTGGTACACAATGTTTACATAACTTTATATGCTTATGGATCATGTATAGTAATAAATATGTGTAATCTATATATATTTTTACATTTAAATATGTATGTTATTTAAGTATACATGCTTCTGTGCATAATATATGCCTCATGTTAACTACTTTTTCTATAATATTTTTACTTAAATTTCTGCTAAATTTTGCTTTCTAAAATATCTTAACATCCTTGCCTTTTGAATATGTATTTATTTTCTTCACCTTTTTATACATCTCATAATATTTTCTCATTTTCTTTTCAAGTAAAAGTATCTTCACATTTCTCATTAAGTAAATTTTAAAATTCTTTATTGGTTAGCCAAGATGTTTCACTTAACATTTTATTGAACCATATCAACAATGCTCTATATGCTACAAGAACTGATATAGGCTCATATAAGTGATCCAAATAAGTTTAAATATTTCATGCCAATTATATTTCTAAATGTAAGTAATTTCATTCAGTCAGTTTATAGCTCTCTTTAATCACCTTAATTTCTTTTGTTTTAAAATTTTTTAATTGTTCCAGCAATTTTACTGTAATAATGATTTAACTTAGGCAGAGTAAAACATCTAAATTTATTAACAGTTTCAATAATATACATTATTAACTTAAATTCTATGCATTTGTTGGTATGCTACTATTAAAATCAGTAACAGCATTTGTAAATAATTTAGCCTTGTTATAATTGCTATTAGAATTGAAGTTATATATTCTCATTTCCCTAACTGGCATGTTAATACCTAAAATATAACTTTCTTATAAAAAAAACAAAACAAAAAAAACTTATGTGTATACTTATATTGCCTTTATTAGAATCTTTTTCATTAGACTCTTTAATGTTTGAACTTTGAGGCTTTGATTTCTCACTTTTTTTTTAATCTCATATCCCTTCAAGTAATAGGTGATCATGGCTTTTCACAAATTCTTTGCTGTGATTTCTTGGAAAAGAAAGTTTTGTTGTGGTTTCCTGTTGCCTTCTCAACAATCCAGTTGAATCCTTTTATTAGACTGGCTGCCACCCAAAAGTAGAGCACTACCTACCTTGCTATTTAACTTATAATTGGAGGAAGAATAAATACCTTTCCTAAAGTTATTAGTGTAAAAGTGAATATAACAGACCAGCCTGGAATTTGAGCTCTGCTTGCTATTTGAACTGTCCATGCTGATAATTGTTTCACTATTTACACATCCTCTTACATTCTTTTTCTATGTTCTATATCCCCTTAGGATGAATGTGATCATGGCTCTCCACAATTTTCTGCCCTTTGTAAATTTTGTCCTTTTGTTATCTCTCATAAAGCTTGTTCCACCATCTATTTACTCAAGCTCACTAAGTCGGTTATGTGTTGTTTTCCTTGGTCCCTCTTGCTTTCAATCTGTCCTGTGAGTATCTGATTTTCCAAGCCCTCTTTCCTTAATATGGGCCCTAGAAATTTCACCTGTCAGTTCTTGATGTTAATTATAAGTTTCCTTTTTGTTTCCATTTTCTCTAAAACTTTGTTGTTGCTCACATGTTCAATCATTGTATCCTCAGCATCCTTATGTAGAATCACAGTTCTGTTGCTTCAAGTCACTTCAACTTTACTTGTGAAGAGATTGTCCAGAATTCACTGCCATATAGGAGGACTGATATTTATAACAATTCAGTACTCATTTCTTTGTTTCTAACAAATTCTTTCTGTTTCTTAATACTCTGCTTAGCTTTTGAAAGGTATCTTTGGCTATCCCATTGTGACTTTGGATTTCAGTGTCACACTTTCTGTCTTTTGTTAAAACATTTCCAAGATATTTAAATTTTTGTACTTGTTTGATTTTGGTATCTCCAATTTGTAATTTGAATGTTGGAATGTTTCTTTTGCTAATGACCATGCATTCTGTCTTCTTGCAATTGATGTTTAGTTCTTTCTTCTTGCTTTCCTCCTATACCTTCTGTTGGAGTTCTTGCAGTTTTCTTTCTATAACTGGTTTCAAAACTGTCATCTGTATATCTTTTGTTAAGATTGTGGTTGCCAATAATGAATCCTGGTAGGACTTAACTAATTCTCTCAGAATTACCTACTGAACAAAAATAAATTTTAAATAAAACCACATAATAAAATCTTATTGATGATCTCCAAACTCTTTTAATCAAGATAACATTGAATAAAATTCTCATACATAAAATTAATGTCTAAATGTAGTCAGTCACTAATCTGTACTAAGTTTTCTTTGCTTAATATTATATACACACCCACACACGTCTTTTTATATAATAAACAAAATATCACTTACATTTGAAACAAAAAGCTGAAGCCAGCTGAATTTGTTTAACTTTGTTCATAAATATTTATTGAACCATTAGATAATCATTCTCAACATCAAAGATGAACAAAAGATTTTCCCTTTTAAAGTATCAGTTGAGTTGGAATTACTTATTTATTTTTTAGTTTAAATCTCTGCTGTTTTAAGGAATCTGTTGGAAAGTATTAAAAAACAATTCACTTGCTTTCATCCCACAAATATCTTTATTAAGATTATTTTTAAAAGACAGCATGTGATATTGTAATTTATCACTTTGAAATACCTGTTTGTTCAATAAAAAAATTAAAATATTATAAAGAACTGGATGCTGAACATTTCAGTTTCCCAATAAATTAAAAATATTTTTCTAGGGTGCAAAACATTTGCTTGAAATGGTTGATAAACTTAACAATTGTTTGTTTTTATTTTCTATTTTTTTAATGACTTTTTTTTGCTTCAAAAAGGTAAATGAATATTAAATGACTCCTTATTGCTTCCTATGAAATAATTTTTCAAAAGGTGTTCAGATTTTCTTTATTTCTTATTTAAGCAGATTATATTCTCATAAAATCTGGTGGTAGTTGTAGTTGTTTTATTGTAGCAAAAACATAATCATGAATTGTCATATCAATTACTTGTTGAAGTATGTTAAAACCAATTCAACACTTAGACTTTACTAAACAAATGTTTAATACACTGGTTTATTAGTACAAAGAATAAATGTTATATGAACATTAACCTTTCATTATTCCTTTATTTTTGGAGATACTACATGTGCAAAAAGTTTGTTCTGTTGTCAGACAATTTCATGAAAAGAATAAGGATGCTCATAATTATTTAGTAGGAATAAGAGAATGGAAAAATTTAAATGCTCTGATACATATGTGTGTGTATATGGGTTATAACTGCTTTATAAAATGTAGCTTTTTAGAGCAGAAAGTCTTTATACATTGGCTGAATGCAAAGCACAGTTCAGTAATCCTTTTGCATTGTATATTTGAAAAAGAACTTATTAGCAATCCTTCTCAATAATAAAACCTGAATTATATATAATTGTTGATAGAGTTGGTCGGTTTGGCAATTTATGTTTCAGCATCGGTTTCTGGTTTTGTTTTCCTTGATACCACGGTTTCTGATTCGGTTTTTAATCTAGTAATTTTGATTTCTAAGGAGGCCTTTCGTTTTCTTGTGTAATGATAGCATTTCCAGTTGATATCTGATTTTGTTTGAGATTGATAAATTTGCAACTTAGTCCGTTCAACTCGCAATATCTTGTGTATTTATGGTCCAATTTTTAAAATATTCATATGGCTGGAACGAAAAGAAAATAATCTTTCTAAATATGTAATTTGTATGTGATTTTATTCATTGAATTATTTTTTACAGTTTAAACTTTATTGCTTCAACCAGCCGAAAATGCGAAATTATTTTTTTTGGAGACTAAATTTTACGCATTGATTACTTCGTTTCGCAAAAAAATCAAAGTGACCAATCTTTATCAATATTCTTGCAATTAGAAGAAAACTTTAAACTACAACCAGGAAGATGTTCATTTCTTCTCTGACCTGAGCAAGCGAATTCCTTCAAAAATTATAAAGTAAGCAAAAAAAAAAAAAATGGAAATTCTTTTCTGTTATGTCAGTCAACTATTATTGGGGTTTTGCAAATAAATTTCTTCTAAACAAGGAAATCGAATACACCTATAATTAAATATTAAAAATAAAAGCTTTTAATTTCATTTTTAGAATGTGTAAATTTCCAAATCTGTGAGTATCACTTTTTTTTTTTTTTTTTTTTTTAGATACATATTTTAAAACTGAAATTAAAAACTATTTTAATATAATCTTTCTTAAGTGTATTATTCACCAGATAAAACCTTAGATATTTGTAAAAAAAAATTAATTAATTTTCCTTGTTTAGAAGAATTTCATAGGCAGAGAAAACCCACCGAACACTAGTTGCTAAAAAAGAATAATTTTTACTTTGGGTTTTAAAAAAAATGACTTGCCGTTTTGAAAATATTTTAAAACTGAGATTAAAACTTTTTTTTTTTTTAAATATCTAATTTTACGTATATTCATGAGATAGAAACATAATTTAATTTGTAGAAAACAGAGACTCGCATATCTGGAAATATACGCATCTTAAAAGTGAAATTAAGAACTATGTATTTTAATTATTCTTCATATCTAATTTTTAGTTGCATTCCCTAGATAAAAAAAAAAACAAAACAAATTTATTTATTAAAAAGAAAAATCTTCATTCATTTTTCTTGATTACAACAACTTTATTTCGTGATTGGCATAAATGGCTTACTAGAAAACGGAAAACCCTTACAAAAAAAAACCCCCGACTTCGTAAAATTTAATATTAAGATGAAACTGGTAACTATTTTTTTATTATTATTTTTACTCACTATTTTGTTGTTAACTTAATTTTGCTGCAAAAAGTTTTTAAACTGAAACAAATAGATTTCACTTTCAGACATCATGTTGTATTTTCTTTTTTTTTCTTCTTTTCTTTTGTAAACAAATAGATTTGATTTCACACACTTATTTCCTAAAACTAATCAATTAAATGTTTTTAACATATTTTTGTTCAATCTTTTTCTCTTACAATGGTAATGTTGATAAAATTTAATTTTCTTAACATCTGAAAGTCTTTTTCAATAGTGTTTCTTTGGATATAGTCACTCAGTAGTAATATAAAAATGAAACCGAAATCGTTCAGTTTCATAATTTCGATGAGGTTCACGGTGTGAAGATGAAAGTCGGTTTTTCGGTTAAACCGCACATCTCTAATTGTTGATATATATAATTATCCACTAACAATTCCATTCAAATTTATTTATTTTTGCTGTTTTAAATTTATTAACATGTTTTACTGTCTATTACTCGAAAAATATTTATCAAAGGGAATTTTAGTTATTTATTAAGGCTGTTTTAGTCTGAAACAAGACTATTTTAGTGGAACAATCAATAAGGATTGAACTCACTTCATTAACAAATGATGTATGTGAGATAAACTTCCTAACAAAATTGTGATAGCTGTCTTACTTCTATCATCTTATTGTGGCCTTACCACCAAACCTATTTTAAAACAAAATAGCTTTTTTACAATTTAAAGTTAGTTATTTGCCAAAGTATTGTGTTCGTCTTGTCTGGTTTTTGCACCTGTGCACGTCAAGAGTTCCTCTATCAACTGAAAAAAAACACTGGTGTTATATAGCTCTCCCGGACTCAGACCCAGACCCATGCTGATTATTGGCTAATACCTGCCCAGTATCATTCATATGCAAATAGTCTGTGCCACCTATTCTAAGTAGAAGGTCTCAACAGCTGCATACAACTAACTCAGTCTTTTATTGGGCTGACCCGATTCTCTGATACACTCCCCACTGATCTCCTGATCACAGCACCAACATGCAGGGGTGGGCATTTCCTTCTTTTTATCATTCACAAGAGAAGTGCTTTGACCTCATTGTTGTTACTACATGAGGGAGGTGTTTCATCCTTAGTGTTGTCACTATTCATCTCCACCATGACAGGAAGTGCATCAAAAATCCAGGAATCTATTTCCAACTCCCCATTGTTCATGGATGATCATTAGTGTCACTTGCGGCAGAGCATTGGTTCCATGCAGGTTTGCGGTCTTTAACATAACGCGGGATGTCATCAATCAGGACATATTGTGGACTAAGGATCCCAGTGACCTTTCACACTTTTTTTTTTCTGATCAAATTTGACCTTAAAGTCTGGTTCCTCTATGATGAGAGCCACACACAGGGATGGTTTTTTGTCGAAAAATTCCACTGCACCCAAAGGAGTTATTCCTACTCCCCTTAGTTCTTTAATCACATTCATCCCGATCAGAAGGTCGAAACCAAGTGGTGTTTCTTGCACTACCAGTATGTCAATCTCGACAGGGCTTCCACCTTTGCAGCTGGAAAGCAATGACTTTAATCCTACAACAGTCTCTGGTCTCCCCATCTATCGTTGTTATGCATACAAGCCCTTTCATCCCTGACTGGCATATCTCTCTGCTGGCTATAGACAGTGGACAACCAGTATCAACCAGTGCAATGACGGTTCGGCCATCACCACACCGCAGGTACTGCTTAATGAGCTGTTCGTACACCATAAACCAATCCATCGCAAAGGCTGTAACCAAGGCAGTCTTTATCTGGTCAACATTGGATTTTGCTTTGTCATCCAGTTGTTGGTAAACTGCATATGCTTTGCCTGTAAGTCACAAAGGGATCAAAAGACTTCACTCCACATAGCCTGCAAAACGAGTTCCAGCTTCTCTATCTATTCAACCACTGGCAGACCAGATGCTGATCCATCAAACTTGGGAATCCACTTTAAATTGAATTTCGAGTCTGTCATCGTCCATCAATCGCTGAAATAGCTTGTGTTCGTCTTGTCTGGTTTTCGCACATCAAGAGCGCCTCTCTTGACTGAGAAAAAAAACTCATGTTATATAGCTCTCCCAGTCCCAGATCCATGCTATTGGCTAATACCTGCCCAGTATAATTCATATGCAAATAGTCTGTGTCACCTACTCTAAGTAGATCTTCTCTCAACAGCCCATTGGGGATGCAGCTCCAGTTGCTTACAGCAATCAGGATGACCCGATTCTCTGTTACATTAATGCTGCATGTAAATTAGTTATCATGAGTTTATTCTTAATGACAGCAACTATTTATTTTTCTAATATATATATGCTTTTGTATGTTGCTTCTATATTGTTTGAAATTTTTAATTTCACCATAAGCTATTTTAATCTCTTTATTGTTCAGTTTAAGCCATTATATAGGCATTTATACCAAAAAATAGTGTACAAAAGTGGGCTAACCATAAAAACATATTCAAGGTTTGGCTAAACAGCCCAACTTTCAAAACAGGCCCCCAAAACTATTAAAACAAATTTCAGTTTCTGTAGAATAATAATTTCTTCAGTTCATTCTCATTTTCTTTTTTTAATTTCACACATGCAAGACCTCAGTACTATTAAAATATATTCTAAGATTTTGCGAGAACTTGTAGTTGTTACTGGTAATATCAGTAGTAATATTAAGTCTTTTACTTTTTCCATTTACTCATTAGGGCTTAGAGTAGATATTATTCAGCTTATGTAGAAAGTCTGACATGAGAGACCTAGATGCTTCCTATAAAAATCCTACTTTTTCTGACCCTTGCTAACAATTACTGGCACAAAGCAAACACAGCACACTTTAATTTTTCTTTACAAGTATTATCCCAGCTGAGCTAAATAATTATGTAACCATTTTATTCTTAATTGAAGTGAAAAAAACATTTCAAATTATCAACTCTTGTGACAAGCAGAAATGATTATCTTCTGTAACATGTATCACACAAAGCCTATTATTGGATTGCAGTGCTCTCCCTTGCTTCCTTTTATTCAGAGTGCCAAGAATTTGTTAGTTTGAAGGGGGTTCATTCATGGCATGAATTCAGGAAGGTGCCTGCAGTCATCAACAATATTATAAAGATTAACACAATGAAAGAGAATAATCTCACTTTTTGTCAGTTTTGGAAATGTCAGTGCTTATTGTTGTGTAGTCATGAAATATCTTGCTTTTGTTTACTGCATGACTTTATTTCTTTATTTAAAAACCTGTGCATTGCATATGAACTGTTAGTCAATATGGAATTTTCCTTGCAGGTATCTATGGCTATAGAAACTCTTAAACATTATTTAATCTTTGTTGTATTTTCTTGAATTTCTCATATTTATTGGTTGCAACAACATTTATTCGTTATCTAATGATATGTTGATAATTTTAGAAAATATGTTTTCCAAATATATCACTAAAACAAGATGGGTGTATTGTGTTGTTGATTTGACTGTGTTTTCCCCAAATATGATGAATATGTCTACAGTCTCCATATACCTGTTTTATTCATTTTACTCTTGCTCAAATTATAAGGCTAGTGAAAATTATTAATCTTAGTTACAAAGAACAGATTAGTGTTCTTTTAATATTTTTTCTAATTTTTAAGTTATAGTTCTTTTACTCATACCCATATTGAGATTTTGTATGTCAAAAATTATCTGCACTTTCACCATAACATATATTCAGGTTTGTTACACTGCCTTCTTCATGCTTATAGTTGGTATTATTGTGGTTGAAGTTTGAGCTTGATCATGCCAGTTTTCTTACTACTGTTACAGTGTAAATCTGGCCTCTCAGCAATGTGTACCAAGGAGAAACAGAGCATTGATCCAATTTCTCTGGTCAGAAGGTGAGTCAGGGTGAAATTCATTGGAGACTTTTAACACAATACAGCCACAGTGCACTGCTTCGTGGAATTGTGTACGAGTTGATAGTGGTCACACAAGTGTTACACACAAAGAAGGAGCAGGGCACCTGTCAATGAGAAGATTTTGCCTATCAAATCACCCACGAGCTTGGCTTCTATAAAGATAGTGCCAAGAGACCTTACTGCAGAGCA
This sequence comes from Acanthosepion pharaonis, assembly GCA_903632075.3. Lineage (NCBI taxonomy): Eukaryota > Metazoa > Mollusca > Cephalopoda > Sepiida > Sepiidae > Acanthosepion > Acanthosepion pharaonis. Next base: position 201,551 of record CAHIKZ030002066.1, on the reverse strand, counting down.
CAAGTGCAAATGTGTTGAGGTCTGCCAACATTTACTTGACTGCTACAACAATGACGGCAAAGAATTTTTGAGCAGAATACTCACAGGTGATGAAATGTGGGTCCATTACTATGAGCCAGAATTCAAAAGACAGAGTATGGAGTGAAAACACCTTGGATCAACAGCAACAAAGAAATTCAAGACTCAATCTTTGGTGGGAAAGGTGATGCTAACCATGTTTTGGGACTCAAAAGGGCTTATAAAGAAAAGGAGGTGTACAATCAACAGTGCAAACTACAGTGCTTTGCTGGCCAACAATCTGAAGCCAGCAATTTGCACCAAATGTCGAAGTTTTTTTCTTGCATGACAGTGTACACACACACATACGTTGAAACCAGTTGAATTTTGAGGCGGTGGAATGCTCTGCCTATGATCCAGATCTTGTGCCTTCTGATTATCATCTCTTTGGACTACTCAAAATGTTTTACAAAGTCATTAATTTCCTATGGATAAAGAAGTGTAGGAAGCAGTGCATAAATGGTTGCACAACCAACCTAAAACTTTCATCTTGGAGAGAATACGTAATCTTATGGACCACTGGACCAAGTGCATTGAAAAGGAAGGAAACTATATGGAAAAATGACATACTTGTTTAACCCCTGCTTTTGTGTAAATAAATTGAAATTGAGTACAGACAATTTTTGACTTTCCCTTGTGTGAGATGATCTATAATTTTTCTCTCTATCAAACTACAAGTATCCTCAATAACTGAACCTGCCTTTCACTATTCTAGCTGATTTTACTAAGACTAAGAGGGTTTCAGATTTCAGTTTTTCACACTTCTTTTGACAAGTTTCTTTGGGACTATTCCAAGCATGCTAATGAATACAATTATCACCTTCATGATTTACAATTTTTAAAGTTCTCTTGCAAGATCCATATAATTTTCTAGCTTCACTCAGTTTTACTCTACAATTTTACAGGAACAATAACATCCACAATTGAACAAATATTGTTTTGTTTGTATTGACTATAACTTTGAGCCTGAATTGGGTGATCCATTTGAATTTCAAAGTCCAATGGAATTTTTTATTTTATTTTGGGGGACAAATCTTACTTTTTATACAATTCTTACTTTCCTCTCCAGTCATTTTTTTCCTCCTTTGATTGTTTCATTTCTATCTTCCTGCAGATATTTATATTTACCTTTTTGCTTTCTATCTTTGCCTTAATAGAGTTTGTTCAAATTTTTTTTTGTCTCTTAAATTGACTGTATAATTGTTTTTTCTTCCTGTTTTGAAGTTTTCTGGTATAACATTTGTCCTTTTTAAAAAGTTTTTTTTTTTTTTTTTTTTTTTTTTTAAATCTGTTTGTTTTTTTGTTTTCTATTCTTTTAACTCTTATAATCAAAACATTTCATGACTGAGTCCCCCTTTTTTTTTTTCTTTTTTTTTTATATACACTCAAAGGTTTATGTATGATTATCAATTTTCCCATTCTTTGGTCCTAATTTACCAATTTTTTTCCTCAGTTTAGGAAATATATTAATATATTTCTTTTTTATTGTTCTTTCATGATGTTAGCAGACTGATTTTCTTTATCTGTAAATTGCAATAACTTCTTGGATAGGTAATAGTGGTTTCCTGTTGCCTTCTCCTCAAATTTTGAACTCAAAATTGTCCTCTTAGACTGGCTGCTACTCAAGGTTAGAGAGTTCATATGTTTCCCAAGAAAATTAGTGGAAAGTAAATGCAGCAGATTAGGCTTGAACTAGGCCTACTGTTTCTGTTTTCTATGCCAATAACTGTTGTGCTCCCCACACATCCAAATATCATTTTGATTAGTGTCCATGCCTTTTTGATCATTCAGTTCAGTCTTGCTTCTGAATTCTAAGATGTTCTTTTCTGAATTTTTCTTTCATCTATTTTTATGTATTGAATCTGTTTTTAGTATCCCTAAATATTTATATTGATCTAGTTTCATTTCTTATAATTTCACCACCACCATCATCATAATATTAATTATTGTTGTTGTTATTATCATAACAATGTGAATTTCTTAATAACTAATTTTGCAGTAAATGTTGCTTCAATCTACTTTTTTAAATTATTTTAGTAGAATAGGAAATATTTTTCACACTTCATGTATGAATTTTATCCTTGGCAATCTTTCAAAATCAATACAATAATATTCCTCTGTTTTCTCTATTTCTAATAGACATTCTTACACTAGTAATATTGTCACTGTTGTTGGTATTGGCTAGATGTTTTCTTCTTCCTAATTAGATAGTTTATTGAGCTATTTTTCTTACCTGTAACACTGATAAGTGATATTCATTACTTTCTATATATTTACTTACCAATGTTATTTTCTGAAAGAATATAGTGAACCTTACAAAAAACTAATATAGTAATTATTCAGATATTACAATTTGACAACAATGTTTTAAAATCAGTGCTCCCCTCCCCTTAAAATGAAATTTTCAATTTTAATCCTTTGGTTTAATTTCCTTAAATATTTTTTTTTGTTTTTTATAAACTTATGGTATATAAATATTTTATAAATAAAAGGAAATTTTCAAATTCAAAATATATCAAAATTTCTTATCTGTTTTTCTATTGAACTTGTATGAAATTTTATAAACTCCATGTAAGCTTTAAATGATGCCTTATCCAGCTTATGAATAATGATATATTTGTGAGTATTTTAGTGTATTTGTGTTGCTTTAGCTTTCTGTGAATATGCACATAATGTGGTGGCTGAGTTCAAATTCTAGACAAAGATATTGTCCACTTTTGCACAAATGCTCTTAGAAAAGGTATGAATCCATCTATTCTTACCACAGCTATAAGCTAAATATCAGGCATATCTAATTTTGGGCAGCAGACAGTTTAGGAGATGGACAATTTTGAATTTAAAATTTGTTAGGTGTGAAGTTGAAAACCAACCTGCTATTAAAATCACAGCAACACCACCTAGCATGATTTGCCTGCTATGTTTGAGAAGGAAGGATAAATTCCTGCTATATCTCACATAATTATGTCATTTTAACTTACCAAAACATTAAAATCAATTGAATTCTCAATTTTTGATATTTCTTGCATTTTTTTTTTTTTTTTTTTTTTTTTTTTTACTCAGGTTTCTCTGAGATGAGAAGTTACCAAAAATCAAATTTCTAAGAACAAATCAGTTGTAACACAGATATAGAAAATGATTTACAAGGGTATTGTCATATCTAGAAAATAAGTTACTAATACTTGTGAATATATGGAGAATATTTAATTATTTAAAATGTTTCTTTATTTTGATAATTACCTATGAAATCTTAATTTTCATACTTTTTATTTGGCAGTAAATTAAAATTTCACATGATACTCTCTCTCAATTGGCTTTGAAACCTTGTATCTGAGACCAGCATTATCAATTCTTGAAACTATTTCATATCTGTAATTAGAGCATTTTACTTAAAATTTTAATTTGTTAATAAACACCTTACATTTTTGGAAAAATAAATTAATGATTGTAACAAGGTGAAGAAAATTTTCCCATCAATTCAAAGTAAAAAATACCTTTTATGAAAAGTTTTTATTCACAAATAAAACCAATAAAAGCATTTCAATGAGCAAGAGATATAGTTTATAAGTAATTCACTGGTCTAAAGATTTTCCATTTTATTTAGAGACCAAGTTATCTATAACTATGGAAAGTATTTCCAGTGTAATGTTATTTCATGAACTATTTCATCCACTTTCACAAATTATATATCATTTTTTAAACAAAGAATTATTTTTCAAATGCAATCAATTTTTATTCCATCTTGTAAAATTTTGATGATTTTATAATTTATCATGGTAAATAGATGTAAATATGTAAAAAAAAAAAAAAAAAAAAAAAAAATTAGAATGAGAAATGGTTCCTTGTATTGCCTCAGGAGGTATTTGACTCCTCCTGATATGCTCTATCATTACAGATCAGACCAAAAATGGAGTATTACTGCCATTTCTGAACTGGAGCTGCTCAATTCTCACTGGCTGGACTTCAAAAGTTCAAAAGCATCTATCAGCCATGTGAG